>JAZHYW010039126.1:0-39229 GCA_037355805.1 Ixodes ricinus | reverse complement strand
GGTACACGTCTTTCTTATTCATTGGTTTGGTTCTGCATGTGCATTTGCAGATGGCATGTTTAAAGGCCGGTTCTCACGTGCAGTGAAGCGCCGATGAAGCGCTGTTCAAGTGTCGTCACCTAGTTATCGTCTCCCATGAGCAACCGTTTTGACGGTGCGATATAAAGCTGGTGAACGCGCCCGTAAGCACGCGCCTAATGCTAAGTCAGCGCTGTGCTTATAGCACTACGCTGTACGTGTGAACCGGTTTTCAGTGGAGGTGGAGGCCTCGTCAAACTGAAATTACAAATTTTTCTCTACCCCCCCCCCTTTTTCTGTTTAAAGGGAATAAACTATAAAAAAGTATAGGTGTACGAAGAAAAGTCGCCAGCATGTGCCAAACCAAAACGTGGTTTGGACTTGGCTTATGCACACTGGAGACGGCGTTATTTTGCGCTTACGCAAGGCTTTTAAGCACTTTATTCCAAATTTTATCACTTTATTTATTATCTAACATGATCACACCGGCGGTGCATGCAAATGTGAGCGACAACCTAGCTCTTCATGATCTAAGTCTTTTTGAGTCTGAATATTTTATTTTTTATGCGAGAATATTTTAGGCTTTGTTTATACTATAAATTGAGAGATGGCAAGCAAAATATTAAGCATATTAAAAATGTTGATCATATACCCACAGTTTCATCTCATCTGAAATCACCAACACCATGGTGTTGGGTGATTTCATCCTTCAACTGCGTGGTGTAACCATCACCCGGTGTGCAGTGGCGTTACAAACACCAGAGGCGTCACTTGCGCAAATTGGATCTGCTGGTTCAGTGATGCTACCTAGCTTTCCTCGTCTTCGTTCATTTATCCTTTTTTAAGACGCCATCAGCTATTGTTCTGCCCTCACCAGGCGCGCCATCAGTTGGGGCATAAGACGTCCAACGTCCCCTGTTCATATTCACCGTCTTACCTTACGATGGACCACAGGCGACGCTACGAGCCATACAACCCAATCCAATGTCGTTTGAGTGTCACGTGCCCTTCGAGATGGCTCGTAACGTCCACTGCAGTTCATCGTAATCAAAAACGGAGTATAGTGATGTTTAGAATAAATCAATCGATTCATTTTGTCAACAGACTACCCATATTCAAATAAAACCCTGGAAAAGTAGCGCAGTGTAGCATAATCAACCAAGCACAACATCCCAAGGACCGAATGAGCGGAAAAGTTGTTTTTCATAAGCAATACCAGCCGTATCACTTAATACAAAAAAGTCACACATATGTATATATATATATATATATATATATATATATATATATATATATATATATATATATATAACTGGGAAGAAAAAACCTTCGGTGAAAACAGCAACAACGGACGATTTATTCTTCGACGTTTCGGCCGGAGTCCGGCCTTCGTCAGGAAGAATTTTACAGATGAACGCGGGTGATTTTGTATAAATATCACCCGCGTTCACCTGTAAAAGTTCTTCCTGACGAAGGCCGGACTCCGGCCGAAACGTCGAAGAATAAATCGTCCGTTGTTGCTGTTTTCACCGAAGGTTTTCTTTCAGTTATATACCCACGCCTTCGGCCTCCCGCCACCATGCCCGTTGTATATATATATATATATATATATATATATATATACGTAATGCTTTATGGTGTTTGCGAGACCATCCGACCAACTAAGGGCAGCTGAGGATGCGGTGCTCTAGTATCACTAGTGCTTGAGACATAAAGCCTCCAACGGTAGTTTGCTGCAACATAGACCGGACAAGACGTTTATTTTCTTACTTCAAAAGTATAAGATACAACGTATTTTGGGGATTCCGAATTACCCGTTTCCAAGGGCTCATCGAGGGGAAGTTTGAAGGAAATCAAGAATGATTATATTTTTAATTGCCGCGCAGAAACAGCCCTATTTGGACTTTTTCGATTATTCGACAACTTGCGGGCCGAATTAAAGATAACACTTAAAATATTTGAGTGATAACTTTTTGTTAAAACTGGAAAAGCATAAAATACTCAGTATAAATAGTTTCAGTCCTGATACCTTAATTCTAAGATGTTTTAAAAATCGCCGAAAAATCCTAAATATGGCAGGGTTGCGCAAGAAGCCAAGTTTGTAATTTAAATTTAAATATAAACTGAATCTAAATTTAACCCATCCGAGTAGATAAGGTGGCGGCCTTTATACACAAAACTATTTGTGTTGTAAAAAATGATTTTTTTTTATTTCTGTGGCCCTCAAAGTGGCGCTTATGCTGAATTGGGAAAATCCAAGTTCCACCTTCCAGATGCGACTTTGTTTTACATGAACCACGAAGGTGTTTTGCGAACGTAAGGCCCATTCTATTGTATGAACATATTGTGCCACCTCATGTAAAATTTTCATTGAAAGCGAAAAAGAGGCATGACACGCTTATGACTGCACTAAACTGAACACACCCTAACACACCTCAGCGGTGCAGCCGGGGCGGGGGCTTATCCCCCGCCCCTTCCTCCCTCTCCTCCCTCGCCTATCTCCACCCTGCCAAAATATATCTCGTTACGCCGCTGCCAGACATGTACGTAACGCGTTACAAGTAACGAGTTACTTGTATCTAGTTACTATTTTCGGTAACGAGTAACGTATTTAGTTACTTTTTCAGAAAAGGAACGAGTAACGGTATTTAGTTACTTTTAAGGCCAAGTAACGAGTAACGGTATCTCGTTACTTTTGAGGAGTAACGTGTACAACACCGCTTTAACGGCCTTGTTATTATTCTAGCCTTAGTATGTGTCTAGTGCGACAAAGGCAGATGGAAAACCCGAAAAACAAATAAACAGTCTGACAATACAGCAACATGTATAGCTGAACACGTCAGTCGAACAGTTCGACTGACGTGTCCAGCGATAAACGTTGCTGTACTGAACTCTACAGCTGAGAATGTCCTTCACCCAGCGAGCACAATCAGGTTCGTTAATTGAACTTTCTAGAACCGGGTACGGACCGAATGTAAACCCGGAGGTTGCAAACACGGGAAGGCACATAGACCATTACCCGTTGTCCTCAATGAAGGCGCAGTTCTCGAAGATTCACCAGCTCTTGCTGAAGCACAACACTGCCGTTCCTTCGAGCGCGTCAGTAGAACGACGCTTCAGCGTCACCGGAAATGTATTTTCAAGGAAGCGGGAAACATAACTGATGAAAACTTCGACAGGCAGCTGCTGCTTAAGGGCGACGACTACTAAAAAGAAAACAATAAACCATGAAACAAAAACAGTTGTGTATTTGGTCTTCAAAGTAACGTGAAAAGTAACTCGTTACTTTTGAGGTAACTCACGCGTTCCTTTTGAGAATCGGTAACGAGTAACGTATTTAGTTACTTTTTGAGCGAGTAACGAGTAACGGTATTTAGTTACTTTTTTGGGGTAACGTGTACATGTCTGGCCGCTGCAACACCCTAATAACCAAACCCGCCGCGAAGTTCTGTTTTATTGCGCAATATCAGCCACAGAACTAATAAAAACAGCTCATTGCAGTGTCTGGTGGGGTGCCCGCACGTTAATATTACCAAGTGCGGCCAAACTGGCACGTGGTTCTTGAGTACCCCTAGGCGTTATAGAAAGAACAAAAAACCTCTACCGGGAGTCGACTACAACATAGACGTAGACCTGGCTAAGCATATATTTTTCAAAGTTCAGACAAAATATTATAATTTGTTTTTGCAGGTTTAAAATTACCGGTTGTCTAGATAAAACAATAAGATAAAATTGAAGTAAATCGATGATGATACCTTTTGTTATTAGCAGCTCAACGTTTGCGCTTTTTTTAATTTTTAGTCGAATCCCGGGTGCAGTCCGAAAGGACTTAAAACAGTAGAACTCTAACTATTTAATAAAAAGTGGGTAAATCATAAAATATGAAAGGACGAAGAGCGTGTTGGTGCGGGTCAAGATTCAAGAGAGGACAAACGAAAAGGACGAAGACGACACAGCCACATGCTTCAACTTGTGAAAGATGTGCTTGTGTCGTCTTTGTCCTACGCGTTTATCCTTTCTTCTATCTTGCATAAAACACTTCGCGCAAAAAGTTTCAGCTCGAAAACACAATTCTAGAACATCTTAAAATTTCATCGAAATATACCCCAAAATGATAGTCTCAAAAAGGCAAGGGTGTCACTTTTCTTCGCAAATTCAAATTTAAATAACATTATTATAATTAAATATAATAGAACAGTTTGCGTGCATTCAACAAAAAAAATATGAACGATTTAAAAAGTTGTAGTTGTTATTTCTTGTGCCCTCAAAGTTGCGTCAACGCGCAGTCTGGAAGGTAATTGTTTGCGCCTCCTCATCCTCTCAGACGCGGTTATTTCTCACGAACACGAGGAAGTATCTCGCATAATCAAAATGTGCTTCACAGTGTGGACATGTCTTGCTAGCTCGTATACAAATTTAATTGAAAACCAAAAATAGACACGACACCAACATCACTGTCTTTATCTGAGCACACTGCTTAGTGACTATATGATATGTATACAAAAGATGTTGGTTTGTCCACTCAGCGGAACCAAAATACTCGCGCTGCGCTTACCGGACTGTCTTCTTTCGTACCCGGACGACTTTGAGCAGGCCTGACATGCCCGACGACGTTTACATTATCAGTGACAGCGAGACGCTACCAAGAGGTCATATCCGCATCCTCGTATCTAGAAAGATTCTCAGCAACGCCTCCTGTAATCGCTCTCGTTCGGTTTCGGAATAGTAACACGTTGAGTGTTCTGTAGACACTAGAGACACGATAAGGAATTAGCGAGCCTCCGTCCTTATCTGAACCTTGGAAGCACGCTTCGGAGCGGTCCTTGAATGTATTTAGTTTCGTGCTGTCAACAGTGGAGAAAAAAGAGTTGCCTAAATGGCGCCGCTCCGCCATGGACACGTGTGCCGAAGGTTCGCACGGATATCTGGCAAACACCGTGAGAAGAGATCATCTTCAGAAATCCGCGTCATCGCCTGTCCGCCATTGCTTGCTCACGTACTCTGAGTATCCACTGGACAATGAAGGTTGCGTCAGAGTTCGGCGTGAACTCGGCTCAGCTCGGATTGGACACGAGTGCTGCGTCATCGCTCGGCGAAGACTCGGATCCAATCGCAAGCTACGTACGTGTTCGAGCAATGGCGACCGCCAGTGTTGCTCGATGGACTTTTGAAAAGGGTCAGCGGGAAGTTAGTCAGCCCCGATGGTCGTCTTGAGTCTCCGCTGTGGATGAGAAATTTATCGAGTGCAGTACCACTGGAAACTACCGCAAACCTGGGGTCTTCGACGTGCATCACGCAGCAGTGATGCACGATGACACGCCGGTATACAATGCTCATCCAGACTGAAACGGGCAGGGGTATGCATTGAAACCAGATTCCTGGTTTGTGCAGCGCGAGCTGCTGAACCAGGAATCCTGGGTTCAATCCAGGATCCCCAGGTGGCGGGTTCGAATCGCTGGCCGATAGAGCCGTTCATACTGAGAGAGTTATGCCAATGGGCGCAGCTTGTTGCCCGCTAGAACCAGCGGATTTCGCGATAACACAATATGGCGTTACTTCTTTGTCTCGTTTATTCCTGAGAAATCGCATAGAGTTCCTATGGGTCAAAGCCACAAAATGGCGGACGGAAGTAGTCATACCCCGGCTGTCAGACTCGGCTGCTGTGGTTGCCAGGCTGTCAAAATCTCCTTAAGAAGGCCAAACGTTCTCCAGTATAAACGGCTCTGCCGGTCGAGGTGCCCGCAATCTGACGGAGGCTTATTGTGGAGAAGGCGCGCCGGGTAGCCGAGCTTTCGATTGCACATAAAAAGAACTCCAGGTGGTCGAAATTGATCCCCAATCCTCCGCTGGGGCGTGCCAGATGCCCGTCGTTTGTTCTGCACGTAAACACCCCAAATTTGGCCTTTTTGTTTCGGCCACCAATCTTCTAAATGCCGTGAGATGCGCAACGTGACTAGGGCACGAGGAACTGTCCTTATTGGCGAACACGTTTTTAAGGCCACGCGGCGCGCGACCGCGCCTGCTTGAGGGCCCTGAACCGTCAGCCGGGAGATGCAAGAAGCCTGAGTGAAATTTCGAGTCCTCCGTTCTGTCCTTCCATTGACCTCGAGTACCAAGGAAAATAGCGCGGATGTGTGCTTTCGCTTATCCAACCATGGCCGCCAGACCACTGCCGCTTCGCTATGTCCTGCCACTCTAACAGGATAGACGTAGAAACAGTGAACCAGCTGAGGCCCGGCTCAGCGGACAATGCTTTTGTGTTACTTGGGTCTCGCGTCGCTCCCTCTCGTTCACCGCCCTTAAACAGTGGTCAGCGCCACCAGGTTCAATAGAACACATGCAGTCACTCTGAGAACTTTCGTTACAGCCGGCAAAAATGGCCACTTGGGGTCGTTCCCAGCGTCGCGCGAACCAGAACCAAGCGGTCGTGATTCGATAAGGGACCACGAAGAGATTATCTCGTGCTTGCTATGCACGACGCAAGGAACACATTTAGGTAACGCCTTTCTTGCCTGGGTGTTCGCACTGTGTTCGAAACTCAGCCTCGAACCAAGACTGGTTCGTTTTACGTCGACGCAGATGGCACTCCGACAAAGAGGCCCACAATGCAATAGAAGGTAGAAGAGGCCCGCGTCTGGGAACGGCGCGCTGATGGCGCGAGGGTGAGCAGACCTCTAAAGAAGAAAATCTTCATGCTGATATAATGGCGAATAAGTACTGACATAATAGGGAAGAAGCGGTTCGATGGGCTCCTTTAGCACCTGTATTACATGGAAAACCGGCGCCTTCTCTTTCCTCCTCTTCCAAAAGCCCTACTTACCCCACCTCTCGCTTCCGCCTTGTGGCAAAGGCACCCTCTGGATGTTTCCAAGCGTCTCGATGTCTCAATCAGCCCGAGCGCCGCGGTGCCGATCGTGTGGACTTTTCCCGTCATATAAGTGTGGCAATGACCACACTTAAACTCGGCCGCATTCGTATCTGACTGATCTGAAGCCGATCTAGACCAGTTCGATCAGCCGTGGCTCCCGAAGGTTCTTTTGATAATACTCCCAGTCGTCCCTACCGAGTTGAGATTATCGGTTAGTGTCTCGAGAGTGTCTGTCAGCTCTTGGGCTTCACTGGAATCGCAAGTCGTATTTATCATCATACTAAATGGCCAAATTTCAATTATGATCTTCACGATTTCAGCTTACTGATTCACTAGAGTTGAGGGAATATTCCAGTTTACGAATAGTGGTTTCAAAATAATACGCTATTCAATATTCACCTCGAGATTAACTCTGATATTCATATTTCCCGAAGTGTTGATCGCGGCGGCATTATGAAGCATTATGAAGCATGGAAAGCCAGATACCTTTTATTTTATCGAGGAAGCGTTGGCGCGGTAGGAATTAGCAGCTAAGCGAGGATTTTTAGGCTGACTGTATTAATTTTCATGAAAAGAAATCGCTTCGTTCATTTGTGCGTGAGTATTGTGTGCATGCTTTTGAATTGTAAAAACTGCCACATCCTGTGATAGATGAAACAGGTCGGATTTTAGTCGCGACAACATCATGTAACGCCATCTCACGCTTTTCCAGTTCCTATAGAGTGTAGACAATTACGAGCATGGCGCCCCGACTGGTTCCCCATGCGTGCAAACACGTGCAGCTTTGCGCGGTAACATAGCTTTGGCAAGCTCGTAATTACACGGGCTTGTCCTCATGAGCAGAGTCATGGCGGCTGCCAGTCGCCTTGTTTGCAACCGTCTATACAGGTATTTCGTTTCCTGTCATTCTCAGACACGTGGGTTCCGTATCTTGTATGCGGGACGAAAAAATAATAAAATATTTCAACCTTGAGTTTGTGAGAAAAATTTAGGTGAGGCAAAACAAGAGTGTGTGACAAACACGCATTTTTCGTAAGCACCTTCCAGCGGCGTGGAGAGATCAAAACGATATTTTACCACGTACCAGAGGTGACGGCATTCAACATGGCTGCGTCTTGTGGAAAAAGTGTATAGAGTTGGCTTGCCAAAACCTTGCACGTGAAGTCTGCGCTGTCAAAGCTGCTGGCCCGAGCGTGGGCTTGATCAGAAATGTTTAATTTGCATGCGCTTTGGTTTCAATAGGATTTTGAGCGAAGGAGAACCTAGTGACGCCACAAGAGCTAACGCACTTTCAGCGGGCTAAGCACATACGTTCGTGAAGTTATGGAGCGTTATTAGAGGAAACATGCTCGTGCTTCTCGCACTGCCTTCGCTCGCACTTATGGTGAAATAGGGCACAGATACATTCATCCGCAGCCTCGCGTCAGCAGTCGTGCCAGCATTGCAAGAATGTACCCTGTGTGAAACGGGGTATGGTACGCGAGCACGGCTACGCAACACGTGTCGAGCGCGTGTTCTCCGCAGCTCCTCACGCACTCACAAGGGTGAGCGAAGCCGATACAACACGCTACCAGCAGCCCGTTTTGAACTACGCTTACTTCCACGAAACGGTCGTCCCGTGCATGACAAGCCGTCAGTGTTGTGCTTGCTCTGACATCGCTTGGGCTTACTGTGAAGTGGAGTGAGTAACTGTCTCTACAACAACTGCTTTTGCATTCCGGAGGCATCGCAATCATTCGAGCTATATACACGGCACCTACCTCGCATAACTTTGCGGCTCCCGGGAATGAAATCGTTTCGACCGATTACGTGAAGGCAGATCTTCTTCCGAAATTCATGTTTCCGTTCCAGGGAAACAATGGAAAGTTCGTTTCCCTTCGTCCGGACAGCTGTAGCGTAGCTACAGCTGTAGGCCCGACAAGGCCGCCGAGGGAGTGAGTGGGAAAAATAATGGCGGCCGGAAGTCCAAAGCCGAAAACAGATGTCACGTGACTTGACTGGCCAATAGTTTTGCAAGGCGGCTTGTTTAAAGGATGACGCCACCTTCCCCAGTATACAGGGGTATTACGGTCCCCCTGAATCGGGCGCCATCTACACGCATTTAAGAGAAATGCGAGGCGCGCCGAACATGAATTTGGATCAGGGTGGTCTGGACGCTCTGTCAGATCAGAGTGGCATCACCTAAATGTTTTTCTTGCATCGTGAGCGCAGGTGAAGAGCAGTCTCTCTCTTCCCGTGCCACGATACCAAGTAAGGTATAGGTTACCTTCCTGGTTTTTTGGTATATCTTAAGGCTGGGTACTTAATAGATTAATCTCCTGATTAATCGATCAATGCTTTAATTGCGATTATTCGTAACCATTTAATCGGGTAAATTTTCAGAAACAAAAAAGTAAAAATGCAATGCTCTCACCAAGCAGACCTGGACGAGTCCACCTGCATGAAGGTAAACTATAGGTGAAATTTTGACTTAAAGTAAACTGCAGAGTGCTATATTTGAAGCTCGAAACATGTTGCGAGAGGTTATGCGTCTCCCAGCCACGTCAACGCGGTGCGAGTTTCCAGTTTGGCGCAGCAGAGTCTGTTGTGATCAATCAAAGGAATTCGCTATTGTCGGAGAATATGAACCAACACTTTTTGCTTCTGCGGCTGAAGTAATAATTTGTAAGTGTGGGTTTCTGTTGATTGTTCTCAACTACACTTCGAGGTTGACTTAAAATCCAAAATTTTACATTGCGCCGCTTATCACATATTCAGCAAAAGAAAAAAAATATGTTTTGACCTTCTGAAAATATTATGCATGGGAAGGAACAAAACCGGTCAATCGATTAATTAATCGATCAAAGGGTGGCGATTAATTGGTTGAAAATGTTTAATCGCTGGCCAGCCCTGGTAAACCTACCAATAAACCCCGGAAGGCAACCTTTAAACCCCTTTTACCAAAATCGTTTGAAACCGTAAAACGACGAACCAGAGCTGTCTTTCAATAAAACAGATAGACGGTTTCCACGGATATAATTATTTTGCGTTCATCCGGACACACAGCCCACTTCAGTTCAGTAGCGCGCTGATCGGTCGGTGCAAGATTAGGAAAAGTACAATTATTCTGAGTGCTCTGATGCACGTCATCACTGTCTCTATAAAGAACCCCCCCCCTCCCTGAACTGTCTGCAATGCTGATTCTGCGGGAACCACGCCTATTGTCTACCTTTTAATACGAAAGCATTACCTGCCTCCATGGAGCGCAGCCGGCGTTGTCTGTAACAACGAAAACCAGCACCCAGTCCCAATGGCTAAGTGGTAACGGCACCTAGATGCCCATTGGCTGAGGCGAAACAGCAGCTAAATGCAGTCATCAAGCACGCGCGCTCAAGAAATAAAACGCAAAGAAAAGCGCAGCCACGCAGTATGCATCGTCACGGAAGGCGTAGAAGCCGGCAAGGTTCGCCGCGCCTGCGCAGTGGGGGAGCGTGATGTCACCGCCGGAGCGCCGTGTGCGATAGGAAGACGTGGCGCGGCGTCTGACTAGGAATGCGCTGACGAGTAGGAATGCTTTCGCATTCCTGCACATAAGCTCTTCTCTGCCGAATTGCTTTCTTGTAGAGCGCAGCTCTCAGGCGTCCGTTTCCGTAGTTCGCGGTGTCGGCGCAACCGCGCTAAATTTAGCGGGAAAATTGACGTATCGCTGAATTTAGCGGGGAATTGAGTTGGTCTTGAGATTACGTGACGTCAATTTTCCCCCCAAATATAGCGGAGAAACTGAATCTTATTTTTATAGGTGACGTGACAGCAAGTCATGTGACGTCATTTACCTGCTTAATTTAGCGGGAAACTGAATTGGTGTTGAGGTCACTTGGCGTCAATTTTGGACCTAAATTTAGCGGGGAAACTGTGGGAGGAGGGGAGGGTATGGAGGAGGAGGAGGAGGACAGGATGGGAAGGTAGGAAGGAGGAGGAGGAAGGGTACGGAGGACGAGGAGGGAAGGTATGGAGGAGGAAAGAAGAAGGAGGGGATGGAGGCGGAGGAGGAGGAGGAGGGGGCATATCTTCCTTTCCGTACCCTCCCTTCCTGCTCCTCAAGAGGTGTGCTCTAATTTCACGTTAGAGAGATTTGTAAACGTCTTTCATTTCTTCTTTTTGGTACAGGAAGGTTTTCAAGTATTCAGGTCCCGCACTGTACATGTTCCATGAAGGTTGAAGAATGCTTTTGTCCCCTTTTCCTCAACATAAAACCTGACAAACACCGATTACTTGTCTGACACCTTTAATAGACACCGAAAAAAATACTCTCACGTTCATTCGACCAGGTGCGATGAAACGTGGTAGCTTTACAGGAACATCGCTATAGTCGGTTGCAAGCTAAGAAAAAACCGGAAATGCCTCTCAGAGGAAAATGTATTCCTACGCCGAGAAACGCCAGCCAATCGTTTTCATGACGTCACGATTCCGTGGACCAATCGCGATCCTTTTGAAAAAAAAGCTCAACATGGCTGCTGGCCTTAGCAACGCGACGCTAGTTTCTCGTGACAATTATTCTGCTTTTTTGCACCGTGTTTTACGTGCCCGAGGTTACGCCGCGAAATCGTAATGGTATCGGCTTGCGTTTGCAGCAGTTTTTGCGCGACAACGTGAGATTCCAGCGACGCTATCGCCAACGAAAATTTCGAAGCGGGCGCGAGGCTTAGCACTGCTGTTTCGTCCAAGAAGAATCAGGGGAATCGCTTGCCGATGTCACCTCAGTGGGATCCATGACGGAAGACAAAGAGAGCGGGGCGCGGTGGTGGTGTCGATGACTTGGTAGGGTGCCGATTTGTCAAAACCCGAAAAGTATAATTATTCTTGTTTTCTATTCATCCAACAAAATAAAGGCACACATCTCGTGCGCAAAGCCCACAAAACTAAGGAAATCACTAAATATTTATTATTTGCAGGAACTATAAGTGCTTTGTTATTTATAATTTTGGCGAGAGAAAGGTTGGTTTCGTTTTCGCCGCTTTCCCTCAATCGAAGGCGCTGGAAGACGGTATGTTAGACAGTATCTTGGACAGAAAATGAATTGGGAAGACGGTACATTGGACATGACTTTCTTTCTTTACTAAACAGCTATTTCGCTGACAAAAGCGTATTCTAATTTATTTAAACGTCCTGAATGAATTAAATAAATATTGTAGTAGTTTAAGACACGTTTACTGGAGGAAGAAAAGCAACGTTGCTAGCGAACTACTTTCTCGACGGCGGAGGCACTTCAGATGGGCGCAATGCGCTTGTGGGTGGAGCTATGGTGGCTATAGGGGGTAGGTGTGCCGAGCTCTCCGCATTCTTGGATAGTTCCACGTGCCGCCGCTTCATGACGAAAAAGTGGCGCTGTAGCCAGGCTACCGGTGAATTTCTGCTCGAAGGGGCACGAGAGCGTCTCGTGCTGCGCGTGCTCATGCAGGACGCACTTGTACGCGTGGTGCCATTGTGCGCCGCACGATGGCACCAGGCGCAGGGTACCGGTGCCATCGGCGTCATGAACAAGTGGCATGCTATCGATGTTCTGTTCGGCACACCTCCCCTTACAGCCACCATAGTGGAGCTAAAAGATTGTTCTTAGGTTGCATCCGACTATAGTGAGAACAATTAGGAAAGGAAATGGTACTGTGATGAAATGGTTTTAATATGCCGTGCACACATCGAGGACAATGTCAAGGGCAGCGTCGAGGACGACCTACTAGAACGACCTCTGGGACAACCTCAAAGACGACGTCTAGGACGATATCGAGGACGACGTCAAGGGCGGCGTTAATGAAGACGTTGACGACAGCCTCTAGGACGACCTCAAACACAACCGTCGAGGACGAGTAAAGGACGCTCTAGAGGTCGACCTGTAGGACGACATTAAGGATGCCACCTAAGACGACGTCAAGCATGAGGTTCTAGAAGACAATGTCGAGAACGACCTCTAGGACTCCTGGGACGACCTCTAGGATGACCTAAAGGACGACATCCTAGAGGAGGACGTCAAAGATGACAGCAAAGACTACCTCTAGGGCGACGCCCGGGACGACCCTCTAGGACGACGTCAAGGACGTCAGGTCATGTCAGCTGCAGCTACCGGCGCTTATGAGCTTACGCGACCGGCGCCTGCGTGACGTTGATTACGCGACCTTGAGCTACAGGTACGGGCGTCCGGTGACCTTGGCCGCGATCTGGAGGACATGACCTTGAAAACGAGGGCTGATCGACGTGGTGGAAAAAGCTGCCACTTTAGAACACCGATACTATGAAAGAATGAACCTCGAAAACACGGGACTCGACCCAAACTTTCAGCCTTTCCGCCTAGTGAAGAACGAAGAGCAGCGGTGCTTACTATGTGCCGCCATCTATGAGCGACTGCGGCAATTAGGCAACCGACAAACCGGCTGTCTGGTTGCCACCGTCATATAGATAGCGAACCCAGCAGTGCTGCCAAGCGGCTACAAGCTAAGGTATTGACATCTTCTCTACTTTCGAACAAAGGCGGTTTCATCTTAAATTTCGGCAATAAAGGACGCTCTTCTTCTTTTTGCAGAACATTTTTTATGGTATAGGGGACATTCACTGGACACCATATTTGATGGTGCTGTTAAGAGCGCATGCTCATAACGAGGTCACATTAATAGGTTGCTAAGACCGGCAATCTTGATGGTGCGGAATGCACGTTGCAAAAGAACTGTGGTAGCTCGCCATCTGCACGCGCTCAGCAGTCGCGCACACGAGTATGGCCTCCAGTGAATACTCAAGCGGAAAAGCGCGTGCAAGTGCATGTTTGCCTTAGCTATGTCCACGCGCAAGCTGCACGAGGAAGCTGCGGTGAAGGACGGCGGTGTTCTGTGACTGTCTTCCCTGACATCCTTGATTCGTGTTCCATCCGAAATTTTAGTGACCTCCTCGCTATTTTCAGGGATGCTGCGAATATTAGGGACTTTGTTAGGCAAAACTTAAGATTTTGTTGCAGTTGCAGTCACAATACTTGAGCGTCTCAAACATGTCAGGCATGCAGCAGCGTGTCTTCTCTGGTGCGGAGCGCGAGATCACGATGAAAATATAAACGAAGCATACAAAGCATCCGAACGCCGGGTCGATAAGCTAAGACGCTAAGAGCGCGACCCGCGAGATGCCGTTTCACGCGTTCCAAAGTAGACATGACAAAGAAGAAGAAGAAAATAAAGCGTCATCGACAGCAGGGTGTTTCGACGTCACCGCCCAGTTATAATAGAGCGCGTACCCTCAGCGGTGGTCGTCACTAAATTCTGCGCACTTGTGATTGTCTTGCGGCGTTGAGCTCTGGCCGATTTTGGCGTCCAAAGGTGTTTTTCGTTCTTCAGCACCAGGCAGACTTACAAAACGCTCGACCAACGTGCCATAAGTAGTGCGAGTCTCAATCAGGTGAGTTTGTACTACCCAAAACGAGGTCACTACAGTTTGTTCGAAGCTTCAGCGCAGGAGGCCTGACTTGGTTAGGTGTACAAATCCTCGCTATTTTTAGGTTACTTTACGTATATTCTGTTCAGATAAAACTTAAGATTTTGTTTCGCAGTTGCAGCCTACAATTTAGTACAAAACACATAACAGGCATGTGCATAACATTATGCCAGAATTGTTTGTTTTTTTGGGAGGAGCGTTTTGAAGCAAACACTTTACTAAGAGAATACATGACATCTCTCCTGATTTTGATTACACAGAACGACGGCAACGCCATAAACCATCCCTGGTGGAGTGAATTATTTGGCGACGCCTCTCTCACCCACCCTCGCCTCCTCTCTCTGCTGCAGAGCACGTGAAGAGCGACGTGCTCGAAAGTGCAGCGACAGTTGACGGTGTCGCGGATGCGAAGACGGCACCGCTGCCGCCCTCACGCGTGCTTCCTCGGATCTTCCTTGTCGTCATTTTTTTTAATGTATTCTCGGGGAGTGTCCTGTATTCCCCTAGTAAAGTGTTTTTATTCAAATTATCACACCCAAATTGATGCCGAGTATAATACGTCACATTGCTTTCATGAGAGTCTAAATTTTGGTTTTTATTGTTTGTTTATGTTCACAATTCTCACAAAAATTAAAAAAAAACTGATAAGATTTTGTACAAGGTCAGCAAGCCAGGCCATATTTTTTTTTCACCTCGCGTTTGAATTGAATTGTTGGATAATTATAAATCAATTCGGTGTTTTTTGCCGTGCTACACTTTTGCGTTCCAGAATTGAGAGACTGTTTTTATTTATAAAACCCTAGCTATAAAAAAGCATTTTCTGTAAGAAAGAAAACGTGTAGAGGATAATGTACCTTTCTTCCTTCGTGCCTTTTATGAGACGTTCTCGCAGAAAATCTTGGCGCCGCAAGCTGGATTACTATCACAGGCAAAAGGAAGAAAATTGCAAACGTCTTGATGCCATGCTGTCCCTGTGGGTGCCAAAAATAACCACAATAATCGTGAGCAGGTCTGCACAATTGTTAAGTTTATTCTAGCGTTATAGGATATGACATTTGCAGTCACATCTGGCCATTTTCAGACCCATTTCATAACTCACTGAAAGCTCAATAAGCGCAAGGCGTGCTGTGTCCTGCAGTGGCTTGCTAGTTGCTCTGCAACCAGCAAGCCTCGGCGTGCGTTTTTTAAAGGGTCACTGGCAGAGTATTTATTGTGGCCAAGGTTTTTATTTGTACATGACATGAGAGAGTCCAACTACCCAGAACACAATTTGCGGCTCGAAATTCGTTTATCTTTCCACCCGAAAACCGCCGATCGAAAACTGGCCGGTTTAAGTTACGCTCACTCGCTTCTCCGTGGTCACGTGCCGTTTTTTTATGGTTTAGACACAACCACCAAAGATAATCAAAATCATGGGTCATCGAGGGCACACACACAATACTAAATATAGACAAAAAATATTATACTCATATTTTGTGGCTTCTAAAATGTTGCAAATACTGTAAAACCCTTTATTTTCGCTGCACCTATTTCTTTGCGAATCGGTCACAGAGGACATAATCGCGGCCACTATATTTCACGAATTCCAGACACCTGCATTGAAACACTTAAGGACCGACATTTCGCGTGCCCTTAAATTTCGCAATTTTTTCAGTTCACAAAATCGCGAAAATTAAAGGCCCGCGAAAATTAAGTTTTACAAAACGTGGATAAAAAAAAAGTTGCACAGCCACGTGAGTTCCGGTAACTTTCACCTCCTCTATATTTCTTCGCCCTTCCAAGTCCAGTTTCGGTTTCGATTTCGAGTAGTTGCGTATTTTTACTTTATGAAAAATATACGTGATGCTGTAGCAAAATGTTAATTCGGTAATCTTCGAACACCATATTAAATTCGCCTAGCAAGAAATTAAAAAAAAAGAATTGATCAAGTGGCCGGAGGGGGGGGGGGGGTCAGTGTCCCTCTTAGCTATCACAGCCTACAGCGACCAAGAGCTTGCTGAGTCAGAGTTCAGCCCTCGCCTACGGTACGACGAAAGCTACCGGACTTTAGCTGTTTGATGACCTCTCTGAAACCTCAAGAAGGGAACACAGATGTTGGCAGCCGCGACGGCAGTCGCTTCTTAAGATTTCGCTCCATTACAGAGCGCCTGTTCCGGGTTCATAATCCTATTGCCATGGTCATCGACTGCTTGGCTGGTGAAAGGCCATTCTTTGCAAGTCACCGTCGCCTACAAACCTGCGCCTCACTGGCTACGCACCATCGCCGCGGCTGACTTTCATCTTGGACGTCTGCCTTACATGCAGCTGGCTGCGCTACAGTACCGCTGCTGTAGTCTGCACTTAGAAAGGAGGAACTTTTGCATCACCCGTCACTTGGCAGCCGCGACGGCAGTCGACACATCTTCTTCAGATTGCGCTTCATTACAGGTTGGTTCTCATGATATTGATAACTCCATCATATGACAAAATTGCTGTCGTTGCTGCCAATTATATTGTTGTCTGCGATAGGATGTTTTTCTATTATGGCGAAATATCTCGCGCGACGTTTCGCTGAGCTTCGGGATGATATGAAAACTGAATGAAAATCGATGCGAGAAACGCTCGAGAGAGACTTTTGTAATAAAATTCGTGACCTTGGCTCAGACATACGTAAAGTAAAGTCTAGCATGGACTTCATAAATGCCGAGTTTGAGGACATCAAGCAGACGCTTGCAAGCAAAATCACAAAAGACAAAGCATTAAAAAAAAGAGCTGCGACCGAGGTGTTCTTGTGCTTGAAATTGAAATGAAAGTTAATCAGGCGAGCATTGTCCAGTGTGAGCAACACTCTCGAGCCTATAACCTTGAATTTAAAGGTATTGCGGCGAATGAACGCGTGTACCTTGATGCAAAACTATGCAGGCTCGGGGAAGTCATTGGCGAACCGATTGAGAAGCCCAATATAAAAATCTGCCACAGAGTGCGCCACACGAGAGCATAACACGCAAAATGTAATCGTACAGTTAATACGTAGGGAGAAACGTGACAAGGTGCTTGCGAAAGCCCGAAAGGAGCGACTAACGAACGAAGATTTAGGATTCTCCCTGTCACCCCTGCTTTTGTAAACTAGCATCTGTGACCGACCCTAAGGGAACTGATTGGTTAGGCCCAGGGTTGGGCAGAAATACTCAAAAATGTATTTGGAAATACAAATACTGGGATACATTAAAATAGTAGCTAAAATACTGATACTGAAATATATCTGTAAAAGTGTATTGTGATACGTATCGGAAATACATTCTAAATAGAGGCAAAAAGTATTTGGAAATACAAATACAGGAATACATATTAGGGAGGGCAGAAATACAAATGCAGAAATACTGATACTGCAATACATTTTCAAATTTGTTTGAGACGCCAAACGAGATGAAGCTTGAAGTTGGAGGTGGAAGGTTTTGATCCTGAAATTGCTTTCCCGTAGGCTTGGCACTTTGCCTTGAAGGTGGTGATTTCGGACGACGAGCGGTCTTCAATGGGCTCAAAAAAAAAACGTTCCATCAAGGACTGACCGCGGTCCCTTCCTTGACATCCTGTCTGTCTGACGAGGGATGCGAAAAGACTTCGACCTCTAAATAAATTCTATGTCATCCTAAATCTTATCAAAACGTCACCACGCCCCTGACCAATAAGGACGCCCCTGTCAACATTTATAATATGACGTCACGGTGGAATGAACTGGTATTCTTTATCTGTAGCTGTGGCCTTGAACACGAAACTTCACCACGCTGCTGTATGAAGGGAAATACGTACTTTCGTTGTAGGTTACCTCGTCGAAGGTCGTGCAAGCAGTGTCATTTGGAATTTTTGAGAATAGTGGACCACCTGAAGCCTCCTGGAACATATGTCTTATCTTCTGTTACGGTTGAAAAAACGATACGGAGGCATCATTGTTTTGAAGGTCCTCCCTGCCGACCATGAACGCATACGTTGCAGTCGTCAAGTTTTGACTTGCATACTCCAAATAGAGACCTCGTGGATTGCGACCTGATATTGCCGGCACAGGTGCGAGCTCTCCGAGAAACAGCGCGCTCGAGACGAGTCGCAAAAGTACGAAGTCCGGGTCGGCACAGCGAGGCCACGTCTAACCTCCTTCATGGGTTTCGGATCACCAGAGCAGCGGGTCACTTTCATGTCGGCTAATGACGTACCCTTGAGCCATGCAATATTACGGACGCAGCCGCAGACGCATTCGAATATGTGTTGAACTTCACTGCGTGAGTCATCCTACTATTTCAAGTCAACCACCGCCAGGCTCGTGCCGCAACGGACTGTGACTGAGCTTTGCCGGCTGGGTCTACTGTATACGCTAAGGCAAGCGAGTCGGTTAGCAGCGGGCTTTGGATGCCAGCAAACAAGCTCAAGAAATCCCTACCTAGCGACCTGCGGCACAAGATGTTCTGACTCCACTCCTGGCACGCCACCTGGTTCGAGTCCCCGACTACGCTACACTTCTCAAAAGTAAGAAGAGGACGCATAGAAAAATAGTTTGGAGGATCGAAAGGAACCTTGGTCAGCATGGTAACAATGCCCCAGCATCTTCTTCACCCTGGCGCCCTTAGAAGTAAAAAACAAAAACAAAAAAACGCGTTCGAATTTGTATCTTTTTTTTGTAGGGGGGGGGGGGTTACAGTATTTTTCAAGAAATGTAACGAAATACATTTCGCCCTGGCTGTATCGCGATACAAAGAAACGTCCAAAATGTATTTCGATACAGGAATACAGATACTGGTGAAAAAAATGTATCGCGATACAGAAATACAGATACGAAATGTATTTCTGAACTACTATCGCGATACATTTGTATCGTGATACTGTCCAACCCTGGTTAGGCCACAGCAAATAAGTGCGACGTCGTATGGAAATATGTGTGCGTAAGAAATGGCAAGGTCTTCTCCCGTAAATCGGAAACTACTGACGTTGTGTCGGTAGAACAGAACGACGATATAATCAAAATCTGCTGAGATAAAAGCTTGCATAGTAATTTGTTCACAGCTGCATTCTTTTTTTTTAGCATCCGATTTGTTTCTTTCACAATATATATGTATTGATGCAGATAAAACAACGTGCATTTTCTTAAAACTGTTTAACTTGAATGGTAGGTTAGCAAGGTCTAAGCTGAACGAACATATGTTCTTCCTTGAATCATTCAAATACTCGTTCGATGTGAAAATGACCACGGGAACCTGATACCGCGACAATACTGATTTATTTCATTCCTCTTCAATATAATCATTTTTATAGAAACCCTCTTTCTAGACCGGGGTCTGGTGTTTTAATGCTGCTTGCGAGTGATGAATTTGAAACTGTTGATGAGTATGCGTCTGTTACAGGTGATTATGTAATTTTAAGCATAAAGCGGAGCATTTACATTTTTGCTGTTGCTTACCAACCTCCCAACAAAAATGTGGCGCGATTTTTTTTAATGAATTGCTTTCTTATGCAAACGAACGCAAATATTTTTTATTTTTTTTGTAGGCGGAGATTTAAACATAAATTTGTTAGGTGACACCCCAAACACTGCCGAATTGTCATTACTGTTAGCAGCAAATAACTTGTCATTATTGCTGAAAATTACTCTGACAAGGAAAAGGTCAAGGCTAGTGTTATAGGTTCAGATATTACTGACCACCTGTCCCTATTTATGATAGTTGACACGAAACGAGAAGCACTTAAGTGTGACTCAGCTACTGTGACTTTTCAAAACGTTACACCAGCCGCATTAGATACCTTTAGACACAAATTAATGACAACTGATTGGGCCTATATATTAAATCTCGTGGACTGGATATTGCGTACAATACGTTTCTTGAAATATTTAAGCGGGTTTATTTTGAATGTTTTCCAGATAAGACCTTTACATATGCTAGAAAAGGACGGAAGCCTTGAATGACTTTGGTGCTTTTCAAAAAGACACGTAGAAAATATCAGCTCTCTAAAATATTTCTCGCTGCTCGTGAGGAAACAGCATTAGCCCAGTTCAAAGAGTACAGCAACAAGTTAACTAGGAAAGTTAGGCGATCTCAAAAAGATATATTATTCCAGTTCATTTGATTCATAATGCCTAAAAAAGGCCAATATATTATAGAAATATATAAATAGCATTTTTAATACGTCTTTTAAGGCACATAAAATTGAAAATATAAAACATAATGGCGATGCTTTAAGTTGTTCAAATTTGGCAAATGTATCTAAGAATTATTTTGTGAACATAGGTAGCAGCTTTCACAACCCTGAAGCGTCAGAAAATATAAAGCAAATCGCGGAATCAATGTTTCTCTCGCCACTGACGAAATCGTAGTTTGTTCCTCCGTCATATGCTTTAATATTAGTCGTTGTCGTGACGCAGATGACTTACCAATTAAACCTATAAAATATGCAATAGACATTATTGCTCTATGTCTAGCGTACATATGCAACCTCACCATGGCATCTGGTGCTTACCCTAAAAAAATGTAAACCGTAAAAGGGCTGGTTTTGTTCAAAGAAGGGAACAGAAATGAATATGGAAACTATCGTCCTATATCTATACATCTTCTATTTTCAGAAAAAAAAATCATTCACTTCCTTGTCGTAAGTTTTTTTAGAAACATCGCCTAATTACAGAATGCCGTTTTGGATTCCGGAAAATCGATCAACAGAAATAGCGTCATTGGTTCCAAAAGAAGAGATACTTAGAGGCTTCGAAGAAAAAAACTTTGATGCTTGGAGTATTTTTCGACTTTAGTGAAGTATTTGATTGCATTAATCGTACAATATTGTTAGATACATTATTCGCTTATGGCATTCGCGACATTCCAGTAGCGCTAATTAGGTAGCATTTACAATTTCGCTCCCACTTTGTGCGAATGAATGATCAGATATAAACTATTTTAAACATATCATCTGGAGTCCCGCAAGGTAGTGTCACGAGGTTCACTTCTTTTTTTATTATATATTAATGATATAGTGACCGTTTTTTTCAAATTGCAAATACATAATCTACGCGGATGGCTCGAGCATATTCTTTTCAGACGGATCTGAAGAAGACCTTTCCAATAAAGACAATGCGCTTTTTTTCGTAATTAAAAGCTTGGGTTGAATAAATTGTTTGAAAATCAATGTATCAAAAACAAAAGTAATAATTTTTCGCTCCCGTAGTTCGGGTGATAGGCTGTACAGTCCATTGAAATTTGGGTCATTCAACACTGCATTTGTAAAAATGCATTAAAGCGCACTGAGTTATTTTGTCTGATGATATGCTTTGTAATTGTAACGTTAAATACCTTTGCTGTACAGATCCGTAAGAATAATTATTAAGCACAGACATCTTCTTCCAACAAGCGCAAATCATGTTTTATATAAATCGTTATTTTTTCTTATTTGTGTTATTGCTACCTAGTCTGGAGCGATACATCTTACTCTTCAATAAAAAATCATTTATTACAAAAATGGTGATAGGAAAAATCGCAGATGTTTCCTACACTCTTCATACACAATAATTGTTTAAATTATACAAAACACCTTAAACTAAATTTATAATTATCGTTCAAAAATCGCTTAGAAGTATGTGGCATATAAATACTCTAGTACAATTCTGGAATTATTTGATATAAAAGTTGAAAAATATATATAAATTCGTCTAGACATCACCGGCCTTGCAATATTCCGAAGTGTCAATTAAGCAACTTAAATATGTTCATTTAGTATGTATGAATAGATGCACACATTTTTCTGAACGTGTTTCATTGCGTACTAAGTCAGAGCTGCTGAATGGAGGCCCGGAGTTCTGTCAAGCTGCCTTTCTGATGCTTTGTTTTTCCGACCTCTCATTCAGCACATGTACCTGCATGGTGAATCTATAAAATTTTCGTCTCGTATCGTATCGTATCGTATCGTATTGTATCGTATCGTATCGTATCGTGTCGTGTTGTGTCGTGTCGTAGTTCGTGTCGTGTCGTGTCGTATCGTATAGTATCGTTTCGTATCGGGGACCACCTAGAGGGCACTCTTAAGAAGGCAGGTGTAAAGTTCCTTGATATTTACTTTACAAGAAACGACAACCAATCTAAATGACAAAGTACATTCTGCTGGAACAAAGTGGTGTCATTCAGTTCAGACCTCTGCTGTGCGCCGCCATTCCCTTCCTAAAACCTGCACCTTCACGCAGTCGGCGATTCAAAGAATGTCGGTACTTGTAGGAAGCTCTTTTCAAGGAACTTTAGGCAAGTGTTCTGAAATCACAGCATTTGTTGTACCGGAACTGCATATTTTTCTCTGGTTCTGATCCACTTTTTCATATGTGTTTCGTGTTTCTTTTTTGCCGGGAAAAAGTTTTTTTTCTTGCGACCTGGGACAAAAGATTAGAGCTGCTGATCACGTAAGTGCAAACCGCCCCTCACGCGCTTTTCTGGCTGTCATCAAGGTCTTCGCTGTTGCTGTCGGTCCCATCCCCTCCTCCCCCACAGCAAAAAAAAAAGATAGGAGGGGAGGGAGAGACGACAGCGAGGTGACAAGCCGTGCCACAGGCCTCAGGTATGGACCAATGAACTTTCCGTGGTGTCGCAGTCACTCGGGGTTGAATAAAGATTAGTATTATGTTCTCGTGGTTAATATTCAAACTGAAAATAGACGCGCGCGCCGCAACTTTCACGGTTTTTGAGCAATTAGGACTGCAGAGAGAAATCGCGAAAATGTATCGATCACGAACAAATAGTACATTTTCCCATAGTTATACCGCGCAATTGATTTTAATTTCCGCCTGATACATATCTCTAACGCTTATGAACAATGTTTTACGCTATAATCGAGGACGCTTAGTTTCCCTAAACAAGGTGCACGCGTCGGAGCCTCCTAAAATCTTTTCCGCCTTTCTTCTCCCTGCGCGCAGTGCGAGTCTTGAATCCACCGAGAAATGCAGGAGGACTTGCTCTGTAGCAGACGCCTTTCCTTCCCTTCTTTGACGACGGAAACGTGTCTTCTTTGGCCTTGGGCGGTAACAGTGAGCTCGAAGCGGTGACATATCCAGGAGCAATTGATTACGGCGGAAATTGCACCTTTCATCCAGGGAGTTTTTATGTTGTATAGCTCGTAACGTAGTCAGTAGGTCGGTGGGGTTGAATTCCTCGACTTTTTCTCCGTAAAGCCCCAACTTTCCATTCGGAGTGTACGCAATCACAGACAAAAGGGTCTTCAAGATGACCTCGACCTTCTTACTTTGTCGGAGACAAAAAGCGTAGAAAATGTCATCTTCGTCAAAGTACTCTTTCTTGTCGTCTATTATTTATTCCTGCCTCTTTGGCCAGTCGTTTAAAGAGCAGAGCAGCAGGAGCAGAGAAGGTCGGCAGTGGCGGCGGCGGTGGCGGTGGTGATCCAGTCTCCTGCTCCGGTAAAACTTCACGAAGTGGCTTTGGTGAAATGGGTGAAGAGGATGATCTTCGCTGAATGTTCGATCGTGCTTTTATCATCCTTCTTTTAAAGCGGTCGTAAACGTACTCGCTTACTGGCAGATTTTATTTGACCAATATCGAAATTGGGGCGCAATCGAAATGAGTGGGGACTGGCAATGTTTTGTCTCGCAAGCATAAATAGCGAATCAACTTCACGATATTCGAATCCTGAAGGGACTTGTTCTCTAGTATGATTTCTAATCTGTGCGGATCCTATCTCAGCAACGGGTTTATCAACTTTAAAAGCGATCGGCTTTCTCTTTCTACGTTTTGCTCATATAATTGGTCACGGCAGTGAAGTCGCGATCGTCTATCCCATCGGTTGTCTGTGACGAGTCGTCGGTGCTCTCGTGAGGGGAAACGACTTGACATCGTCATCGCCTTCATTGTCGTTGTCATCATGGATCTCATTTGTTTGTCTGTTTATTCAGCTCAGGAAAGCAGGGCCACCGTGATGTTGGCGTTGCGCCCATACCAATAGGTACACAGTGCCACTTAGGCAAAAAAGTTGAAAAAAAGAAACACAGAAATGATTGTGAATAGATATATAAATAAAGGAAAATGAAGACCGGGGTCACGTAAGAGACGTTGAAAGTGAGAGGCAGGAGTCTCTCACTCAATTGTTTCGCAAATGAGCCGTGACACTCTTAACAAACGCGCGTATGGTGTCGCGATTCGTTGTTACTGAAGTGGTGGTGATGGACGTAGGTAGCGATCTCCAGAGTTGCACTCTACGGAAGCCGAAATATTGTGCATGGCGGAGTGTGCGGGTAAAAAAGTGATTGTAACCCACCGGAACGGATATGCCGCAGGGAGGACGCAAAGGAAAGAGTTGAATCAGGCAGAAGTAGTGAAGCCAGGAGCCGTGCAGTGGCTAAACGGCTTCGATGGGGAAGCAAATTCTAGTCAACTAGTTGGAGGAGCTCAAGAGTGAGCAGCTCCCGCTAGGGTGGTGTTGAATCGCCAAGCTGACGCCTTATGATGTGGTAGGCAGCGCGACGCTGGACTGACTCGAGGGACGCAATGAGTTGGGCGGATGAAGGGTTACACACCGAGCTACCAAACTCGAGAATAGGCAGCACTAGAGCGGTGAACAAGGATCTTGGAACATCAGGGCAAGCTCCTCTTGTGGATCAAATGACGAAAGCCAGAGCCTGCTCTGCCTTGGAGACTACGTCTTGAATGCGACGACGGAAGTCCAGACGGTGATCGATCGTGATACCGAGGAGGCGGATGCGCTTTGTTAGGGAAACCTCAGCACCCAGACGGAGGGCTTGAGGGACTTGAGGTCTTGTGTGAGTTCTTGATGTATATGATGGCGCATTTAGACAGGTTTAGGGCAAGCTTGTCGTTTACAGACCAGAGATGAACCCGGTCGAGGTCAGCATGCACGCGTCTATAGACAGAGGTGGAGGCTGGTGGGTGAACGATGGTAGGATCATCGGCATATAAAAAAGGAGTGGAAAAAAGACAGGATGTGAGATTGTTGATAAAGATGTTAAACAAGATGGTACCGAGTACACTATCTTCTGGTACACCGTAGCGTACAGGTTGTGTGGATGTTTGAGCGCTCTCATAGGCAACAGATTGGCTGCGCCAGGAAAACATTCTCCATCCAGGCATACAGTAAACCAGAAATTCCCATCAGACGAAGCGTGTGCAGGAAAACGCTGTGGTCAATGCTGTCGAAGGCTTTTCCGAAATCTAGATGGATGATTTCGCATGGGATTTGACTGTCAATGATGTCACTAAGCGCATGAATGACTGTCGCGAGAGCCGACTCACAGCTCCTGCCAGGGCGAAAACCGCACTTATGGGGGCTGAAGAGGTTCGAAAGCTTGAGGTGAGCCAGGAAGTGTTTGTTAATGACTCTTTCTATTGTCCTGCACACGATGGAGGTTGTGGAGATCAACCGATATAAACCAAAGTCAGATTTGAGGCACCATGTATTTTGTAAAGGGGTGTTACGGAAGCGACTTTCCAAGATTTGGGGACGGTACTGTGAGAGAAAAGATCGTTGAAAAGACGGGTAAAAATCACGGAGAAACGGCTAGGGCAGGACTTGAGGTGCACGAGGTGAATGCCATCCGTTCCAGGACGTTGGTAGGTTTGACACAAGTGAGAGCTTCCTAAGTTTTATCGGGAGAAATAACTAGGAAAGAGAGTAGTTTCTGGCGCGGTCAGGGCTGGCAGAGTAATTGGTTGAGAGGGAGAAAGGTCGGGTGCAATCAGATCAGTTGATGTAGGAGCTAGGGGAAGTGTTGAGAGAAGTGTCCAACTATGTCATCAGGCTTGGGGTAAGATTTACCAAGATGTATAAATGCCAGAGCATGGAACATTTTTCGCGGATGGTGAAAGTAAGTCCATTGAGAGTTTGGGCTGTCGGATAGCTTTTGCTGCTAGTTGCTGTAGATGGTCTTTGTCGGAAGTCTAAATGAGACGTTTGTCATCCTTACGGGCTTGGTGGACTTGGTTGAGATGGGTGGGATTTTGACTTTTTCGTTCCTTCTGGAGAGGCCGGTGTTTGCGACTAAGTAGAGCTAATTATTTTTATGTACGGAAGGTTGCCGCGCTTTTTACGAACCGTGAAGGAACACATTCAGGCCAAATTGCGTACATGATGTGAAGCCAAAGGCCATAAGCGTGATTAGCCGATTCGTCATCAGACACAATAGACCAGAGCGCTAGGTGGATAAGCAGGTTGGGATGCGGTAAATCGGTTTTTGTAATCTACAAAAGCTGATTGGCTTGCTCACCTCGCTTGGAGCTAAGCAGCGGATGCTGGTGAGGAGAGCTCGGTGATCGCAACCAGGGAGGCTGGGGATGACTGTGCAACGGTGAGATAAGGCGGGATTGGTGGGGAAGGCGAGGTCGAGGAAGCTGACCATTCCTATATGTTAGAGATGAACTTTCACAGAGTTGCGCGAAGTTAGCTGTTTCCAGTTTATCTAATAACAGGTCTTCGGGGGGCTGGATTGGAGAGGAGTATCGGGGTCAGTCCACTTAATGTCTCTATTAAAATCGACAAACATAAACACTGCGGAATTTTTTCTGGTCGATGCGCAGTGGGATGTCGTGTGGGAGAGCGTAGGAAGTTTAACGTAGGGAGGGCGGATAGTAGTCACACGGCAGTAAGAGTTTTCCACGTTTGCGAAAAACCTCGACAAAGATGGACTCAAGACCTGGCATGGTGAGATGATTACGTCGTCGGCAGGGCAAGTGTTTCGGCACGGCGAGGAGAACACACCCCCGTTGAGGGACGGTCTTGCCGAAAGAGAGAAAATGGTACGAGCTTAATTAGCAGTCCGTCGAATACAGAGGCATGTAGCCACGTTTCACACAGAGCAAATATTGTGTTAGTCAAAGACGACGCCAGAGCATTGATGTCAAGTAGTTTGCTCTTTAGGGATCGCATATCAGAAAACCATACAGAAATCTCGTTTGGATGCTCAAAAGCGCCGAAGACAGCACTAGTGCCGAGTGAACGATGATCGCCATGTCCACCAGTGAACGGAGGCAAGCGAGACGGTTGCTTGGAAAAGTTACTTGCGACGGAGTAGGGCGTAGGAGTATTATGGTGTTCAGGTGAGAACAAGTCACCAGCCAAGTGTGGGAGCTGGCACGCCACGCAGAACCAATGTGTCGATGAGGAAGACAGTCGTCTATATGAAGCACGAGACATATCTCACACATTTGCGATGGAGCCACAAGTCGCAGCCTTCGCACTGCAAAGCGGCGACATTATTGTACACAGACAGAAAACTGCAAGGGCAGGGGAGACGTGGGCCAGGGTTGGAAGGTACATGACCGGCGATGAGTAAAACCAGAAGAAGATGGGCTTCAAGGCAGGGGCCAATAGCGGAAAACCGCCGGCCACTATGTCGAGTGCCAGTTTGCCACAGCAGGTCGTCTCCGCGAGTTGCTATGTTGGATGGAGAATCCGCAGTCCAAGAGCAATTCATCAGAAACTTGCAATATGTCGATGAGAAACTACATTTCTTGCATAAAACCAATTGGCTCATTAGGCATAATACGAGGCGGAGAATAATAAAGGAATCGGGGCACGCCGCCATGACCACCGGTGTTGATCTGCAGTCGGGTTACAAAAACCACTACAGAAGTCTCACTTTGCGCCGGAAAAAAACGTGACCAAGGGTCCGAGGACATCATTTTGCTGGTAGATAGAGGACATTACAATAAGGTTTGATGGTGAATATATACAAAGCGATCGAAAACGGTCGTTTGGATCGTTCTTCTTGCCTCCCTCGTTATAAACCAAACAGGAGAGACGCACCATTTTGTGGAGCATCTGAATTATTTTCTTCAGTTTGATGTCGTCCGGTTTCTTTTCTTCCTTTGAGATGCCGGAAATTCGCTCCTAATAAGGTACGAGGTGTATTATTTCTTTCAGAACATATTGAAGTTACGGAACATATTAAAGCCACATGAAGGCAAGGTTGTCGCTCCACTCACTTTACAAGTTTGCTGGCTTGCAAGAAGAGTGTATTTTAAAACTAACACTGGGCTCACAAAAGGGGTAAGAGGGGAGACTTTGGGGAAGGAGAAGAGAAAGGATTAGCGACTCCAATTGTCTCGAAGGTCGTGAAATATCACGTTGGCGACCTTCAAACATATGTGTACAACCGCGCCCCAAAAGAGACGACTGCGCGGCGCCGTTTACAAACAAGACCCATGGTGGTCCGTATAACAAATACAAAGCTTGTTTTGGGAGAGAGGGAATTTTGTAACTTTTGCCGTGTATCTGCTGGGCTACGTCATAAAGTACATGATGTACCCCTCGTGACGCCTAGCTTTGACACCGTGGCGAAGGACGAAGATCAGCGTAAGAGTGTGCTGCTCACGTCCAATCTCCTGTACTTTTTCTTTTTTAGGCGGGGAGGGGGGGGGGGCTTACGCAACTATATTTTATATCGGGGGGGGGGGGCAGAGCGCACCTCCTCCCCCTCCCTCCCCCCTTCTCTTGCTAAGTGCATGCCAATTATTATGTTGCCTGGAAGGAGTCTCGGACTGCTGTGTTTACCGCGTCCAAAAATCCGAAGCTTCCATTTTACCGCAGCTCATTTTAGCGAACGCCGGCTTAGAGATCCCTGTTTATAGAATCCCTTTATTTAGGAATCAAAGAAAGTTGCAATGAGCCTCCGTTTAGTGGATTCGGAAGCCGCGAAGTGGCGCGTCCGGGTGGGCCTGGTGGGTTAACATTTTTTTTCTTGTAATTAGCCGCCGCAGACTGTTGCCGCGGAGCGGCTTGAACAGGGGTGCCGGGTGGGTTAAGTTGTGCCCCAGTGATACACGCGCGAAGCAGGGAACCAATTTTAATGTGAAAGCATTAACTGTCGTATGGAGCAAGCCGACGTCATCAGCTTTGAAACCACGCTAAACAGCTCTTAAATCCTTCTCCAAGTCCAGCCAGCTCCCAGCTATGAAAGTGTAACCACGCGCCAAGCTAACCACGGCACCATTTACACCGCTTCGATCCTATTGGCTAGCGCGCGTCGACCAGGCTCCCATTCGCCGGACACGCAGCGCCATGAGGTGGGCGGTCGTTGAAACTGACGCTGTGCGTCAGTTTCAACGACCGGCCACTTCATGGCGCTGCGTGCCCGTCAGCTCAAGGTCAGCGCCAGTCAGCGCGCCAACAGGCGTAGAGCAAGAATGATGTAGATGCTTTCGCATTCACAACTCATAAGAAGTGCTTAAGTGTACCTCGATCCTTTTTAAACAGCGCGCTCTTTACGATAAGCGGCGTTCCTCTAAACTGGGGCTCCGCTTTCCCTTAAGGGGACTTCGATTAAACGTGCCCGTTCCCCAAAAAGTATTTTGATGTAACGGCGTTCTATCAGCCGTAGTGAATCCCCCTAAAAAGTGGTCCCTCGATTTCCGCCTGATGACGTCATAAAAGTGTCATGCTGTCGACGGCCGTGATTCTGGCGGCGTCACAGCAGCAGTGGTGAATGCGGCAGACGGCTGCTCTGCTGCAGGTCGCTCTCCTGCTTCAGAGTTCACGGAAGCGCTTCGGCAGCTAGGAGTTGTGAAGCTGTGTGACGACAGCGACGCTCACGTTTGCTCTTGCTTTTCGCCAGCATTTCTACGACCAATTGCCAGGATCGGGACATCCGAGAGCATAGCGCTCCGGTTTTTGTGACGTCGTTTGTTGCCTCTTCGAGACCCCTTTCGATTCATGGGCGGAACATAGGACGCTAAACACACCAGTCCAAAACGCGTTCCAGGCGGAACGCTTCTTACTTCGTGATTTGTTTTTCGGCGTTCTTATTGGCTGTAATCTCATTGGCCGTGTAACGGTAAAAGGATACAAGAACTCGCCACACTTTGCATTTTTAAGCTGTCGGTCGGTACTAAAAGTTTTCGAAATGAAAAAAAGAAAGAAATAGTAATCCCAAACAGGGCAGTGGAAAACTTACCGCAAGTAGTATGTTGGGAATGGATATGTACGAAGCTGGCAATCGACCAATATATGCCAGACAGACGGAAAATAGGAAGGCCAGGAACATCTAGAAGACGGGAAAAATGCAGCATTATCGAACGTGTATATATTTAGAGCCCTGCGCAGATAACAGTTTGATCACCCGCATCCGATCCGCAACAACACACTTTGTATACGCCTCCGAACCGCATCCCCAAAATTCGGAACCGCATCCCACCCTCAATCCGCGCATTCATTTCACATCACGAAATTGAGCATGAATAAAATTAAAAGAAAATCATCTGGATGGCATCCTATAAGTAGGTTTCCGTGTTTTCGGTACATACCGATAGACACCGAAAATTATCCACCGAGGCGGTTTTCTCTGAATCGGTGGAAACCGAAAAAACCCAAATTTAAGCTGTCCTTGAAGAAAAAATCAATGCCAGCTTGACGGTAAAAATCTTCAACCCTGTTTTTTTTCGTTGATTCGGAACACAGTTACACTGAACTGTCCCTAAGGTTGTGCCGTTCTCCAGTAATTAAAGGGTCTCTTTACAACACAATCCCGATAAACACCGATATTTTTCCGACATCGAAATTAGGCACCGAAAAACACCGATTCAGAGGAAAAATAAACACCGATAAATAACCCCCGAATGTGAAGAACAATAAATACCGAAAACAAGAAATCTTACGTATATGCCATCTGCGTACCATTCTACGACAAACTCTTAGTGTCAGAACACGGATGAAAGTCACTTTATCGTATCTTGTTTTATTTTATTTATAAAATAAACGATCATCGTTCCAGAGACACTTCGCATCGCTGGAAAGATGATCGCAGTTATGAGATCGTCTGGGGAGTCCGAGGCACTGACACTCTGTCCGCAAGATGCGCTCGAAAGGAAGGAAATTTATATTTATTTTTATTTTTGCTTCGTAACACCCGCTTCGAGCACACACATATTTTATAAACATGAAAATTAACAAAAGACAAAATACGCGGTTAAAAATAGTCCATGCTAAGGTGAGACGAAGTATAGCTGCCTTTGTCTCCACTGCACTCGCCAAGCGCGTTAAAGGAGTATAATGGGAAAAAGAAAAGCAGCTAGCTTAGGTCTACCCACTAACCATTCCAACCGGAAATCGGTATTCCGACGTCCCCTCGCGCTTACATCTCCCCATCTCCCTCCGCTTCTGGGCGCATTGTGTTGTATGTGTGTTCAGAGAGCCGCAGGTTAGCCTCAATGGACGACTTGACTCTCAGCTGTAGAGGAGAATTCTCGCCAGTGCAGTACAACCGCTAGCCTGGGATCGTTTAACTTGCACCACGCAGCAGTTATACACGACCGCACGCCGGTACACGATGCTCATCCAGATCGAAATGTGCATGGGTGGGTATTGAACCCAGGATCCCTGGGTTCTGCAGCGCGAACTTTCGCTCTACGTGCTCCGAGCTTCGGTGCGCACACTCGGCCACCGATCATCTCCCAAGCACAGGGCAAGCACTGAGTTCCACAAATCGTTAACTTTCAAATATTCATAGTGCCGTGATCGCAGCGATTGGGCACGAGCCGCTACCCGAATACATGTAGAGGCATTAAGGAGTTTTAGAAGAGGAGGCCCCTACGGTTTGGGTCACCCAAGCAACTCGGGGGATCAAAAGGCGTTGAGGTCCTCTATTCTAACACTTTCTAATAGAGAGTTTTGCAATAGCATTTTGCCGAGCCCATATCGAATGCTCACGCAGTGCTCTTGTCCACTGTATGAGCCGCATTTAGATATCGTCACAGCGGGGATCGCAAAGTGAATCGCAATATTGATCTCGCTAACAGTGCGATGCACACAACTTCGTCGTCACGTTTGGCGAAGGAGAGACTAAAAGAGACCGTTTACTTGGGCCCCTGAAATTGCGCGGTGATCAAGAAGTTTCTTCGTCGGTGGCGTTGCGTGCGAAATTAGGAGGGGGGGGGGTCCCACGATCAAGTGCATGCATCACTGATAAAACCTTCTGCAACTGAGGCAAGTTCCAGCTTCAGTAGAATCAGAAGCAGATTTAAACACCAGAAAGTTATACAACATGTGATTTCATCCCAGTAGAGTGCGCGGGAAAATTTGAATGTTAGTTTTGACATCACCTTCATTTGGCGTTTCCTTAATAGCTATTTTGAATTTATAGATGATAAATACCATCCCGAAAAGAGTAAAGCTTGGATATTACGAAAATAAATTTTGTTTGCGCAGCTCAAAAAGCCGTCGGAGCTCTTCTTTTAAGAAAGCACTGACGCGGTATTTTGAAAGTCTCTGAAAACTTAATCTTTGCCGAAAAATAAAACACGGAACAAAAAATGGTTTGACGCGTCCATCAATGGGATTTATCTGATAGAAATGCGTTAGAATCAGTTTTTTCTCACCACCTTTTCACCCCTTACCATTCGTTTAGGACCACTTGCCATTCGTTTATCACCACTTCCCTGCCGTTCAATAATGCTTTTCCTTTTCGCTTTCCGCTGCACGCATCGGTCGCCTTGCCTCTACTGCAGCAGCCAAACAACGCTTATGCTCTTCCTCTGTGTCGGCCTGACCTCGCCGACGCGTGGCCTCGGCTTTCTTCCGTCGTCGCTCTTGGATAGTCAGCCATATTACTCTTGGAAAGAACCACATCCATCGCCGGAGCGGCAACTGAGCGGGGCCGCATTCGAAAACGGCGCCGGGCCTGCTCGTCTCTGGCTCCGTGCCAGCTGTGCGACGCTCGTATTGGTCTGAAGTGCCGACGTCAGCACGCGTCACCCTTTCCTCTTTCTCCGCCGCCGACCAACACCTCTCAGATAACAAAGCCGTAGTGCTGAATGAGATGGGGTTATCAGCGAAGGCCAACGCTGGGCACAGATGCGACACGACGATTGCGTCAACGTTCCGCTCAAACTCGACTCGAAGCAGAGCGCTGACGCAGCAATCGCTTCCAATCTGTGTCCAGCGTTGGCCTGCTCTGATGACGCCACCGCATTCAGCACTACGGCTTTGTTATCTAAGAGGTGTTGAGCCGACACGTACGATACCTCTTCACGACCCCACTCTTTTCGCGACGTCATGCATGGCGCTGAAAAACGGACGCACGGACTGACACCGGCAGGGTTTTCGTGAAAACGGGCGTTTTAATGCTAACGATGAAAACAGTCCGCAAAACTGCAACATGGTTTGTCCATGTTGAATTTGTTTATCGCGCCTTCTTATACAGCAACCTTTACACGACTGGTTCGTATACTCCGATCGACTTGGTGCTTAAATAAAATACCAGAAAGTAATTAGTGATAGACAATTGATGTCCAAGCAGCACGAATTCTGGCCAAGCACTGGCCAATGACTGGCAATGGTCCTTTGGCCAATCTGCCGAAGAGTGCCCATTGTAATGTAGATGGATGAGCGTGTTGGTTTCTAATTTACGATAGCGAAAGAGGGACATTGAAGGACAAACAGACAGCACCGGCTTTCGAGTTTCAACAAAACGTCTACTGGCTTGACTTCACTTCCCGAAGCTCCTGCTTCCCCGACGGCCCCCGTCGAGCTTCGGGAGGCGAAGTCAAGCCAGTAGACGTTTTGTTAAAACTCGAAAGCCTGTGTTGTCTGTTTGTCCTCAATGCCCCTCTTTCGTTATCGTAAAATAAAAAAATGGCCATTCATCGGTCAATGTTTGGTCGATGGCTGATAGCCAGGGGACATCGGCTAATGGCCAGAGAAAGGCCAGTCATCGGCCAATGGCTGGCCACTGTCTGGCCACTGGCCAAAGAACCATTGCCAGCCATCGGCAAATAATTGGCCATATCTGGACTGCTCGGATGGATGATCGTGCTTTGGTGCACATTTTGTTTACATCGACGCTATCGGCGTTTTTTCGTAAATGCCGAAAAAACTAAATGTTACAAATTTATGGATAGAAAATTAATACTTAATTGAGCTAGCCAGCATAAAAGTACCTTTAGCATAGGTCCCTTCGCAATTGGCGAATCATCCCGCGCTCTTGGGTCGCAAGCACATGCCACGCGCGGTGGATCGCGAACTGATTGGTCGCCGACAATAAAGGTATTTTTGCTAAAGGTACCTTTATGATGGTGTGAACATAATGTTAGGGTTTATATTTTTATATACAAGTGACCAGACTTCGCGGTGGCTATAGAACAAAATACATACACGGATCAACCATCCGCCATGTCGACCCATCTTGACCTTTGACAAAAAACCTGAAAAATCAAAAACATAAAGCATTACAGTTTAAAGTTTAAATATTTATTCGTTCGTTCGCTCGTTCATTCATGCATTCATTCAACCAATAATAAATAAGTTATTTATTTTGCCTGTGAATACCAGCAACATGGTAAAAATACCTAAATGAAGTTTTGAATCGCTTTCGTGGAATATAAGTTTTTCTTCAATTTAGTTCAATCTACCTGCTTTACATTGTAGGCGGTTTGAGGGCACATCTCCAAAGATGTACTCACGCGAAATAAAGTTAAAAAATAAAACGTAAAACCAAACCTTTCAGTGATACCCATAAATTTTGTGATTACGATGATACCTCGTCAACAAGAAAAAAAAAGGAGCGGCATGCATGGGCCGTCGTAGCGGGTTGTCTACAAAAAAGGAAAAGAAATAGTCATCCTAGTTTGCGAATATATATATATATGTATATATATCAGGGGTGGCCAGGCTGACCCGGCCTGAGAGCCGCAAACAAAACCGCGAAAATTCCAAGAGCCATTGGGGGGGGGGGGGGGGCAAACTTTCGATTAGAGCAATAAAAGAAACACAAAACTAGTTTCAATCCTATCCGAGTCAAAAAGCAGTTCAACTGTACATAAGGTAGTAGTAGCACAAGACTACCAAACCGCAGCCTGTCTTCCGATTTAAAACGCGTTCCATTTCTATTTTCGGGGAAGTGCTCGTGTGACCGGGAGGGAATCGGGGAAGTATGTGTGTGTGTGTGTGCGCGTGTGTGAGTGTGTGTGTGTGTGGGCGCGCGCGTGCGTGTGTATGTGTGTGTGCGTGTGTGTGTGTTTTTGGGGGGGAGGTTAGGTAGGGAGCAGCGAGCCGCACTTTAATCACGCAAAGAGCCGCATGCGGCTCGCGAGCCGCAGCTTGGCCACCCCTGATATATATATGTTAAGGCAGCAACCGATTAATAAATTTGGACTTTACAGTTGCATCACGTTTACGATTTTTAGCTCTACTTTTCAGATATTCACAACTAACTTACATAAATGTTACGGAATTACAAATAGCCTACACAATAAGCCGATCAGTGTTGCGGAGTTGCCACTCCGGAACTGGAATGACTCCGGAATCGTTCCGAACTTTCGCGAACCCGGAATAGAATGGGAATGGAATGGAATTGAATCTCTTTCGCCCGTAATGGAGTGGGAATCAAATGGGCTCGGTTCTTATGCGAGCTGTGTCGATTTTAATCTAGGGCCTACGGGTTGATTGCGCAATTCGCTAGCGCACGGTAAGTGACTTTTTAAACGCCACCATTGCACTGGAGGTGACTGACGGCTTCATTTTTTCTCACTGGCTTATGCCCCTTCGAGGATGAAAATGTCATGCCCTCGGTGAAGCAACCAAACCTGAATAGTTGACGACGGACAGGATGTCGTTCCTGGCGCCGCGAGCTGCGACAAAGCGGCTGTTGTAATCATGCGCGATTAGCATGTAGCTCTTAACCAGGGTGTCCAACCGAACCCGAACGAAAACCTGGAGCAAAACTGTTATTTTTAGTTAAACCGGTGCAAAACTGTAACCGAAATCAATCATTCGATATTGAACCTGAACCGCAACAGAACCGTAATCTCATGTGGTGGTTATCAGTTCATTGGCAACGGTGCGGCTTAATGTAATGTGAGCCTCGCCTTCTTGCAGGTGGCGGCTCGAAGTCAATTAAATATTCGAGACGGTGGTGTCAGCGGCTCAGTTTTTACTAAACAAACGGCAGCGGCGACATGAAGACAGCTCAGTAATAATTAAACACCCTTATAAAAATTATTTTTGACTTTTTATTGAAAACGTGTTGACTTGTTGTTTACTCTGAATACTTTCTTTTGACTTTGACTTTCTGTTGACATGGTCAACAGAAAGTGTGTTGACTTTGCGTTGAAACTTTTCTGAAGATTTTCTTCAGCCTGTGTGAAAAGAAAAGCTGTTGACTTTCTATTAACTTTATGTTGATTTTTTTTCTGCTGACTTCCTGTTGACAGTGTCATCAGAATGACTGCGGATGTTCTGTTTACTTCCTGTTGAAAATGTTGAGTTGACTCTCTGTAGCGAGTGTCAATAGAAAAGCTAGAGACTTTCTGTTGACTTTTATTGAACATTGTACACATCGACTAGATGTAAAAATTCACTAAGTTTCTCAATAGTCTCTGACAAGGTGAGAACGGTAGAACTTCAGTTGTCCCGCCTCCAGCGCGAGCTTGCTACCCTTGACAACGCTTCGGCGTTCGTGCACTTCGAGCGCGCGGGTGCAGTCAAAGCACGACGGAAGGCGTGGGGCGCGTGCTGGAGGCCAGGCATTCGGAGGACACGCCCTGCTGTTCTCACTTTGTAAGGGACTATAGTGACTTTAATTACCATATTAAATAGTCAACTACCTAAAAAAGCAAAATAACTATTTTAAAGTGGAGAAACAGCCTTGACTCGCTTCGTCCTGAGTGGTGCTTTGCAGAGAAGTGATAACATTTTTTCTAGAAGCCGTTTTTGTGGATCTTGATTTAACGACTGCGCCGAATTATTATTAGTTGTACCCATGCTTTTTAATAAGAAATATAGTCCATGAACTTCAATACACTGTTTTCCCTTTGACAGGCTTCCGAGGAGAAGATCGAACACTTGGAACCTTAATAAGTGCTGAGGTGGTCACCGGCCAAATGATTACCTTCAATATGTAGGTTATATAAGGCTCTGGAGCAGTCAACGGGCCTGTGAATCAGCTGTTCAGTGCTTCATGGTGTTTTTCGTTCGTTTCTAATGTGTAGTTGTTGGATGTATGTGTAGTGCCTTCGAATACGACAAGGACAAACAATATCAAAAATTAAAAAAATGCCCGTGTTTGTTTTACGCGTTATTTTGCTGCAGCTCATTTGGAGCAAAGTGGAAAGTCATAGCAAGCCTCCAAAACTTTGTTGAATGAAAAGCTAAGCTGTAAAGATTTTTTCTTTCAACGGCTGGCGTTTTTTAATTGAAAAGCTGTAGCGTTTCAATTGAAAAAGCTGCAGAAGAAGCATCTTGGAGGCGACAAACAGTCTGTTGACTTTTTTATTACAAAGTGGGCCAATGTTCAAAAGAAAGTCAACTTAAAAGATAGAGAAAGTCAGATGAAAAGCTATTTCCATTTTATATCCTCTGATGACTTTTTTCAACAGCCTTTCAACAGAAAAGCATTACAATTTTTTGTAAGGGCAAACAAGTCTATTTCACGTCTATGTGCAGCTCGAATTAGCGTCGGCGAGTCGGCGTGGAGGCGTACACTTCTATACTTTGTTTCACCTTACACTCTAAAAAAAGGTATGAGCTTACACCCTTTTGTTCCATATAATACACCCCAAAATTTTAGTCCGACGTACAGCGCCCTATAGTCGAACAGACGGCACCAAATTTTACGAGGGGTTGATAATGGTGCGATATAACTTCTTAAATAGCTAAAATACGTATTAAAGACCACATAAAGAAAACAGTGATTTTTTTGCAGTAGGGCCAAGAGAACCCTGATTATTTTCTTGTAGTCAGTAACACGTATACATTAGCTATTTTAATAGGCTGTACCGCAAGGCTATCAAGCCGCTCGTAAAATTTGGGGCCGTCTTTTCGACTATAGGGCGCTATACGTCGAATTGAAGTTCTGGGCCCGTTTGCTCAAAGCGCTAACCGCGGCGAAGGAGCGCTATTCTAAAAAAATACTTGCGTATCGTGTGCTAACGCAAGCGCCAAATTTAGCGCCAGCGTGCGCTAAAATTGCATACGTTATTTTAAAGAGATACTACAACGAAATTTTGGCGTTTGTTTTTTGGTCTATATGTGTTCAAAGGAGCAGTATCACATCGAACACACCAATATCTTGTTTAAAAAAGTTACGAAAAGGAATTTTAAAACGAATTAAACGATTAGCAAAGAGAACCAGGTGGATGTCGCTAATGCCTCGTTTGTAATGCCCGTCTAGGAACCTTGACAGGTAGTGACGATAACTGTCTCGCCTCCGGCCACCACGAGAAATTAGGGAAAGGAGGAACTCCCCTCTTCGCGAGAATCTCTTTTGTGTGTCCCAGAAGTCGCTATTGTCCCTCTACAAGATTATAGAAGATTAACCCGTCACTCAAAATTCGTACAAAAGCAGCCGCTTCGGTGGCTGGAACGACTAGGACATCCTCTCGACGTCAGCCTCGCACGTAGCTTTGCTCGTTCTGAGACGAAATACGTCACGATTGCGTTGGATGTCACGTGCTCTCCGCTGGCTGTTCTCCTAGCGCTTGCCAGAGTGGGCCGTTTATAACGAAAAATACAGCCACCAGGCTCAAAATACAAACGTGCGATTGTCATTTACGGATATTTTGGATCATATTCAACCTATTTTTGAACACGACAGGTATATTTCTAATTTTGTTGAAGTATCCCTTTAAAACTCCCGAATGGGCACAAAAGGAGCCTCGAAGGAGCACAATCTAGGTCACTGCACCAGTGCAGCTCTATGGAGGCAGCAGGATCTCGCTTTGCTGGTCGAAGAAGTCCTCCGTGCTCGGTTGAGCGCATGCCCAGGTATTTTCATACCGGAACCTCCTGAACCGACGACTTCCGAAAATCGTCTATTAGGCGGCCGAACATATGTTTCAACGTTATTGACGGGCCGCGTTCCTGGGGTGCTTTGTTACAGACTACGTCGAAATGCGATAGAATGTCGACGTAGTCTGCAGTATAATACAGTGCACCCGTAGCTCTTCAAACTGCAAA
>JAZHYW010039125.1:0-16924 GCA_037355805.1 Ixodes ricinus | reverse complement strand
TATATAGGCCCAATCAGTTGTCATTAATTTGTGTCTAAAGGTATCTAATGCGGCTGGTGTAACGTTTTGAAAAGTCACAGTAGCTGAGTCACACTTAAGTGCCTCTCGTTTCGTGTCAACTATCATAAATAGGGACAGGTGCTCAGTATTATCTGAACCTAAAACACTAGCCTTGACCTTTTCCTTGTCAGAGTAATTTTCAGCAATAATGACAAGTTATTTGCTAGCAACAGTAATGACAATTCGGCAGTGTTTGGGGTGTCACCTAACAAATTTATGTATAAATCTCCGCCTACAAAAAAAAATAATATTTGCGTTCGTTTGCATAAGAAAGCAATTCATTAAAAAAAAGAAAAATCGCGCCACATTTTAATGCGAATAGCATTCTTTGGATACTTCACGCACTTTTCGTCTATGTATCTATCTATCTATCTATCTATCTATCTGGCTATCGAACCTCTTACGCCGCGGGTCGATAAATAAATAAAAAAGACCGGCGCCGGCTGGGATTCGAACCGTTGACCCTTTGATCAGCAGGCAGACGCGCTAACCACAGAGCTATGAAGGCAGTCATCCAACGCACTCTAAACGGTTGTTTATATCTTTACCATAGGACGCGCTTTACAGCGCTGTCACAGCTAGGGCGCGCGTTTCATGCACGAGGGCTCATTCCGTCTCGTGAGGCTGAGCACGGCCGCTAGCTCACCCTCTCCCGCGCTCGGGAGAGGGTGATGTAGCGGCCGTGCTCAGCCTCACGAGAGCGGAATGAGCCCTCGTGCATGGAACGCGCGCGCACCGGTAGCTGTGACAGCGCTGTAAAGCGCGTCCTATGGTAAAGATATAAACAACCGTTTAGAGTACCGTTGGTTGAGACTAGCTGAGACGCCAGAAAGTCTGGTCGGTACCATTTTGAGTGTTTGTGCGTATGGCGCGTGCTTTGCTCGCCTTCCTAAGTGACACAAACGCACGTGCTGGGCTGCGGAGATCGTGCGCAGGGCTGTGAAAGTGTCAACAAATTTAGAATCGCCTCAAGAGTGGGCTGGCGTATCTAGAGTGTGCCGGCCACCTGACGAACGCGCATAACTCCGCACCGTTTGATGCTATTCGCATTAACGTAGATAATCATTCCCAAAGGATGGGTTCTGCTGATTTTTTGTTGGGAGGTTGGTAAACAACAGCAAAAATGTAAATGCTCCGCTTTATGCTTAAAATTACATAATCACCTCTAACAGACGCGTACTCATCAACAATTTCAAATTCATCACTCGCAAGCAGCCTTAAAACACCACATCCCGGTCTAGAAAGAGGGTTTCTGTAAAAATGATTATATTGAAGAGGAATGAAAAAAATCAGTATCGTCCCGGTATCAGGTTCCCGTGGTCATTATCACATCGAACGAGTATTTGAATGATTCTAAGAACCACACATGTTCGTTCAGCTTAGACCTTGCTAACCTAACATTCAAGTTAAACAGTTTTTAAAAAATGCACGTTGTTTTATCTGCATCAATACATACATATTGTAAAAGAAACAAATCGGATGCTAAAAAAAGAATGCAGATGTAAACAAATTACTATGCAAGCTTTTATCTCAGCAGGTTTTGATTATATCGTCGTTCTGTTCTACCGACACAACATCAGTAGTTTCCGATTTACGGGCGAAGATCTTGCCGTTTCTTACTCACACATATTTCCATACGACGTCGCGCTTCTTTGCTGTGGCCTAACCAATCAGTTCCTTTAGGGTCGGTCACAGATGCTAGTTTACAAAAGCAGGGATGACAGGGGAGAATCCTAAATCTTCGTTCGTTAGTCGCTCTCTTTCGGGCTTTCGCAAGCACCTTGTCACGTTTCTCCCTACGTATTAACTGTACGATTACATTTTGCGTGTTATGCTCTCGTGTGGCGCACTCTGTGGCAGATTTTTATATTGGGCTTCTCAATCGGTTCGCCAATGACTTCCCCGAGCCTGCATAGTTTTGCATCAAGGTACACGCGTTCATTCGCCGCAATACCTTTAAATTCAAGGTTATAGGCTCCAGAGTGTTGCTCACACTGAACAATGCTCGCCTGATTAACTTTCATTTCAATTTCAAGCACAAGACACCTCGGTCGCAGCTCTTTTTTTTTAATGCTTTGTCTTCCGTGATCTCGCTTGCAAGCGTCTGCTTGATGTCCTCAAACTCGGCATTTATGAAGTCCATGCTAGACTTTACTTTACGTATGTCTGAGCCAAGGTCACGAATTTTATTACAAAAGTCTCTCTCGAGCGTTTGTCGCATCGATTTTCATTCAGTTTTCATATCATCCCGAAGCTCAGCGAAACGTCGCGCGAGATATTTCGCCATAATAGAAAAACACCCTATCGCAGACAACAATACAATTGGCAGCAACGACGGCAATTTTGTCATATGATGGAGTTATCAATATAATGAGAACCAACCTGTAATGAAGCGCAATCTTAAGAAGATGTGTCGACTGCCGTCGCGGCTGCCAAGTGACGGGTGATGCAAAAGTTCCTCCTTTCTAAGTGCAGACTACAGCAGCGGTACCGTAGCGCAGCCAGCTGCATGTAAGGCAGACGTCCAAGATGAAAGTCAGCCGCGGCGATGGTGCGTAGCCAGTGAGGCGCAGGTTTGTAGGCGACGGTGACTTGCAAAGAATGGCCTTTCACCAGCCAAGCAGTCGATGATCATGGCAGTAGGATTATGAACCCGGAACAGGCGCTCTGTAATGGAGCGAAATCTTAAGAAGCGACTGCCGTCGCGGCTGCCAACATCTGTGTTCCCTTCTTGAGGTTTCAGAGAGGTCATCAAACAGCTAAAGTCCGGTAGCTTTCGTCGTACCGTAGGCGAGGGCTGAACTCTGACTCAGCAAGCTCTTGGTCGCTGTAGGCTGTGATAGCTAAGAGGACACTGACCCCCCCCCCCTCCGGCCACTTGATCAATTTTTTTTTTAATTTCTTGCTAGGCGATTTAATATGGTGTTCGAAGACTACCGAATTAACATTTTGCTACAGCATCACGTATATTTTTAATAAAGTAAAAATACGCAACTGCTCGAAATCGAAACCGAAACTGGACTTGGAAGGGCGAAGAAATATAGAGGAGGTGAAAGTTACCGGAACTCACGTGGCTGTGCAACTTTTTTTTTATCCACGTTTTGTAAAACTTAATTTTCGCGGGCCTTTAATTTTCGCGATTTTGTGAACTGAAAAAATTGCGAAATTTAAGGGCACGCGAAATGTCGGTCCTTAAGTGTTTCAATGCAGGTGTCTGGAATTCGTGAAATATAGTGGCCGCGATTATGTCCTCTGTGACCGATTCGCAAAGAAATAGGTGCAGCGAAAATAAAGGGTTTTACAGTATTTGCAACATTTTAGAAGCCACAAAATATGAGTATAATATTTTTTGTCTATATTTAGTATTGTGTGTGTGCCCTCGATGACCCATGATTTTGATTATCTTTGGTGGTTGTGTCTAAACCATAAAAAAACGGCACGTGACCACGGAGAAGCGAGTGAGCGTAACTTAAACCGGCCAGTTTTCGATCGGCGGTTTTCGGGTGGAAAGATAAACGAATTTCGAGCCGCAAATTGTGTTCTGGGTAGTTGGACTCTCCTATGTCATGCTACAAATAAAAACCTTGGCCACAATAAATACTCTGCCAGTGTCCCTTTAAAAAACGCACGCCGAGGCTTGCTGGTTGCAGAGCAACTAGCAAGCCACTGCAGGACACAGCACGCCTTGCGCTTATTGAGCTTTCAGTGAGTTATGAAATGGGTCTGAAAATGGCCAGATGTGACTGCAAATGTCATATCCTATAACGCTAGAATAAACTTAACAATTGTGCAGACCTGCTCACGATTATTGTGGTTATTTTTGGCACCCACAGGGACAGCATGGCATCAAGACGTTTGCAATTTTCTTCCTTTTGCCTGTGATAGTAATCCAGCTTGCGGCGCCAAGATTTTCTGCGAGAACGTCTCATAAAAGGCACGAAGGAAGAAAGGTACATTATCCTTTACACGTTTTCTTTCTTACAGAAAATGCTTTTTTATAGCTAGGGTTTTATAAATAAAAACAGTCTCTCAATTCTGGAACGCAAAAGTGTAGCACGGCAAAAAACACCGAATTGATTTATAATTATCCAACAATTCAATTCAAACGCGAGGTGAAAAAAAAATATGGCCTGGCTTGCTGACCTTGTACAAAATCTTATCAGTTTTTTTTTTAATTTTTGTGAGAATTGTGAACATAAACAAACAATAAAAACAAAATTTAGACTCTCATGAAAGCAATGTGACGTATTATACGCGGCATCAATTTGGGTGTGATAATTTGAATAAAAACACTTTACTAGGGGAATACAGGACACTCCCCGAGAATACATTAAAAAAAATGACGACAAGGAAGATCCGAGGAAGCACGCGTGAGGGCGGCAGCGGTGCCGTCTGCATCTGCGATCCCGTCGACACTCCGTCACACCCTCGCGCCTGCATTCCGAGACGTCGCCTTCACGTGCTCTGGCAGAGAGAGGAGGCGGGTGGGGAGAGAGGCGTCGCCAAATAAATCACTCCAACAGGGTTGGTTTATGGCGTTGCCGTCGTTCTGTGTAATCAAAATCAGGAGAATGTCATGTATTCACTTAGTAAAGTGTTTGCTTCAAAAACGCTCCTCGAAAAAAAAAACAATTCTCTGCATAATGTTGTGCACATGCCTGTTATGTTTTTGTACTAAATTGTAGGCTGCAACTACGAAACAAAATCTTAAGTTTTATCTGAACAGAATATACGTAAATTAACCTAAAAATAGCGAGGATTTGTCACTAATAATTTCGGATGGAACACGAATCAAGGATGTCAGGGAAGACAGTCACAGAACGCCGCCGTCCTTCACCGCAGCTTCCACGTGCAGCTTGCGCGTGGACATAGCTAAGGCAAACATGCACTTGCACGCGCTTTTCCGCTTGAGTATTCACTGGAGGCCATACTCGTGTGCGCGACTGCTGAGCGCGTGCAGATGGCGAGCTTCCACAGTTCTTTTGCAACGTGCATTCCACACCATCAAGATTGCCAGTCTTAGCAGCCTATTAATGTGAACTCGTTCTGAGCATGCGCTCTTAACAGCACCATCAAATATGGTATCCAGTGAATGTCCCCAATACAATAAAAACGTTCTGCAAAAAAAAAAAGAAAGAAGAGCGTCCTTTATTGCCGAAATTTAAATGAAACCGCCTTTGTTCGAAAGTAGAGAAATGCAATACCTTAGCTTGTCCCGGAGCTGCTAACGGCTAGTTTCCCCTCTGACAGCTATCGCAATCTATGAGCGACGGCGGCAACCAGACAACCGGTTTGTCGGTTGTCTGATTGCCGCAGTCGCTCATAGATGGCGGCACATAGTAAAGCACCTCTGCTCTTCCTTCTTCACCAAAGTGGAAAGGCTGAAAGTTTGGGTCGAGTCCCGTGTTTTCGAGGTTCATTCTTTCATAGTATCGGTGTTCTAAAGTGGCAGCTTTATTTGCCCAACCACGCTCAAGATCATGCCCTCGTCCTCAAGGTCATGTCCTCATGGTCATATCCTCCAGGTCGTGTTTTCAAGGTCACCTGACGCCCGTACCTGTAGCTCAAGGTCGCGTAATCAAGGTCACGTAGGCGCCGGTCGCGTAAGCTCATAAGCGCCGGTAGCTGCAGCTGACACGACCTGACGTCCTTGACGTCGTCCTAGAGGTCGTCCTGGGCGTCGCCCTAGAGGTAGTCTTTGCTGTCATCTTTGACGTCCTCCTCTAGGATGTCGTCCTTTAGGTCATCCTAGAGGTCGTCCTAGAGGTCCTAGAGCGTCGTTCTCGACATTGTCTTCTAGAACCTCATGCTTGACGTCGTCTTAGATGGCATCCTTAATGTCGTCCTAGAGGTCGACCTCTAGAGCGTCCTTTACTCGTCCTCGACGGTTGTGTTTGAGGTCGTCCTAGAGGCTGTCGTCAACGTGTTCATTGACGCCGCCCTTGACGTCGTCCTCGATATCGTCCTAGGCTCTTTGAGGTTGTCCCAGAGGTCGTCCTAAGGTCGTCCTCGACGCTGCCCTTGACATCGTCCTCGATGTGTGCACGGCATATTAAAACCATTTCATCACAGTACCATTTCCTTCCTAATTGTTCTCACTAACGATGTTCCTGTAAAGCTACCACGTTTCATCGCACTTGGTCGAATGAACGTGAGAGTATTTTTTCGGTGTCTATTAAAGGTGTCAGACAAGTGATCGGTGTTTGTCAGGTCTTATGTTGAGGAAAAGGGGACAAAAGCATTCTTCAACCTTCAGGGAACATGTACAGTGCGTGACCTGAATACTTGAAAAACCTTCCTGTACCAAAAGAAAAAATGAAAGACGTTTACAAATCTCTCTAACGCGAAATTAGAGCACAGCTCTTGAGGAGCAGGAAGAGAGGGTACGGTAAGGAAGATATGCCCCTCCTCCTCCTCCTCCTCCTGCCTCCATCCTCCTCTTCTTTCCTCTCCCTCCTTCTTCCCTCCTCCGTACCCTTCCTCCTTCTCCTTCCTACCTTCCCATCCTCCCTCCTCCATACCCTCCCCTCCTCCCACAGTTTCCGCTAAATTTAGCTCCAAAATTGACGCCACGTGACCTCAACACTAATTCAGTTTCCCGCTAAATTTAGCAGGTAAATGACGTCACATGACTTGCTGTCACGTCACCTATAAAAAATTCAGTTTCTCCGCTATATTTGGGGAAAATTGACGTCACGTAATCTCAAGACCAACTCAATTCCCCGCTAAATTTAGCGGAGAATGGTGAGGTCACGTGACGTCAATTTTCCCGCTAAATTTAGCGCGGTGGCGCCGACGCCGCGAACTACGGAAACGGACGCCTGAGAGCTGCGCTCTAAAAAAAACAATTCGGCAGAGAAGAGCTTACGTGTAGGAATGCGAAAGCATTCCTACTCGCAGCGAATTCCTACAAACACCGCGCCACGTCTTCCTATCGCACACGGCGCTCCGGCGGTGACATCACGCTCCCCCACTGCGCAGGCGCGGCGAACCTTGCCGGCTCCACGCCTTCCGTGACGATGCATCTGCGTTGCTGCGCTTTTCTTTGCGTTTTATTTCTGAACGCACGTACTTGATGACTTGCATTTAGCTGCCGTTTCGCTCAGCCAATGGGCATCTAGGTGCCGTTACACTTAGCCATTGGGACTAGGTGCTGGTTGTTCGTTGTTACAGACAACGCCGGCTGCGCTCCATGGGGCAGGTAATGCTTTCGTATTAAAAGGTGACAATAGGCGTGGTTCCCGCAGAAAGAACCAGCATTGCAGACAGTTCAGGGGGGGGGGGGTTCTTTATCGAGACAGTGACACGTGCATCAGAGCACTCAGAATAATTCTCTTTTCCTAATTTGCACCGACCGACAACACGCTACTGAACTGAAGTGGGCTGTGGTCCGGATGAACGCAAAATAATTATATCCGTGAAACTGCTATCTGTTTTATTGAAAGACAGCTCTAGTTCGTCGTTTTACGGTTTCAAACGATTTTGGTAATAGGGGTTTAAAGGTTGCCTTCCGGGGTTTATTGGTATGTTTACCAGGGCTGGCCAGCGATTAAACATTTTAAACCAATTAATCGCCACCCTTTAATCGATTAATTAATCGATTGACCGGTTTTGTTCATTCCCATGCATAATATTTTTAGAAGGTCAAAATTACATTTTTTTTTCTTTTGCTGAATATGTGATAAGCGGCGCAATGTAAAATTTTGGATTTTAAGTCAACCTTGAAGTGTAGTTGAGAACAATCAACAGAAACCCACACTTACAAATTATTACTTCAGCCGCAGAAGCAAAAAGGTTGGTTCATATTCTCCGACAATAGCGAATTCCTTTGATTGATCACAACAGACTCTGCTGCGCTAAACGGGAACTCGCACCGCGTTGACGTGGCTGGGATACGCATAACCTTCTCAACATGTTTCGAGCTTCAAATCTCGCACCTGCAGTTTACTTTAAGTCAAAATTTCACCTATAGTTTACCTTCATGCAGGTGGACTCGTCCAGGTCTGCTTGGTGAGAGCATTGAATTTTTACTTATTTTGTTTCTGAAAATTTACCCGATTAAATGGTTAAGAATAATCGCAATTAAAGCATTAATCGATTAATCAGGAGATTAATCTATTAAGTACCCAGCCTTAAGATATACCAAAAAACCAGGAAGGTAACCTATAACTTACTTGGTATCGTGGCAGGGAAGAGAGAGACTGCTCTTCACCTGCGCTCACGATGCAAGAAAAACATTTGAGGTGATGCCACTCGATCTGACAGAGCGTCCAGATCACGGTGATCCAAATTATGTTCGGCTCGCCTCGCATTTCTCTTAAATGCGTGTAGATGGCGCCCGATTCAGGGGGACCATAAAACCCCTGTATACTGGGGAAGGTGACGTCCTCCTTTAAACAAGCCGCCTGGCAAAACTATTGGCCAGTCAAGTCACGTGACATCTGTTTTCGGCTTTGGACTTCCGGCCGCCATTATTTTTCCCACTCACTCCCTCGGCGGCCTTGTCGGGCCTACAGCTGTAGCTACACTACAGCTGTCGGGCGAAGGGAAACAAACTTTTCATTGTTTCCCCTGGAACGGAAACATGAATATCGGAAGAAGATCTGCCTTCACGTAATCGGTCGAAACGATTTCATGCCCGGGAGCCGCAAAGTTATGCGAGGTAGGTGCCCTGTATATAGCTCGAATGATTTTGATTCCTTCAGAATGCAAAAGCAGTTGTTTAGAGAGAGTTACTCACTCCATTTCACAGTAAGCCCAAGCGATGTAAGAGCAAGCACAACACTGACGGCTTGTCATGCACGGGCGACCGTTTCGTGGAAGTAAGCGTAGCTCAAAACGGGCTGCTGGTGCGTGTTGTGTCGGCTTCGCTCCAACTCTTGAGTGAGTGCGGAGTTGCGGAGAACGCGCGCTCGACAAGTGTTGCTTACGTGCTCGCGTACCATACCCCATTTCACACAAGGTACATTCTTGCAACGCTGTCACGGCTGCTGACGCTACCACGTGGATGTATGAATCTGTGCCCTATTTCACCATTACAGCGAGCGAAGGCTGTGCGAGGAGCAGGAGTATGTTTTCTCTAGCGACGCTCTATAAGTTCACGAGTTCTTAGCCCGCTGAAATTGCGTTAGCTCTTGTAGCGTCACTAGGTTCTCCTTCGCTCGCACTACTATTGAAACCAAATCGCACGCAAATTAAACATTTCTGATCAACCCCACGCTCGCGCCAGCAGCTTTGACAGCGCAGATTTCCCGTGCAGGCTTTTGGCAAGCCAACCTATACACCTTTTCCACAAGGGCGCAGCCATCTTGAATGTCGTCAGTTCTGGTATGCGGTAGAATATCTTTTTGATCTCTCCACGCCGCTGGAAGGTGCCTACGAAAAATGCGTGATTGTCTCATATTCTTGTTTTGCCTCAACTATATTTGCTCGCATGTTCCAGGTTCAAATGTTTTATTATTGTTTCGTCCCGCATGCCAGATACAGAACCCACGTGACTGAGAACGACAGTAAACAGAAAATGTATATAGACGATTGCAAGCAAGGCGACTGGGCGCCACCATGTCTCTGCTCAGGCGAACAAGCCCGTACAATTACGAGATTGCCAGAGCTATGTTACCGGGCAAGCTGCACATGTTTGCAAGCATGGGGCACCAGTCGGGGCGCTATGCTTGTAATTGTCTATATAGGAACTGGAAAAAAGTGAGATGGCGTCACATAATCTAGTCGCCACTAAAATCCGATATCTTTAATCTATTACAGGATGTGGCAGTTTCTACAATTCAAATGCATACACACAATACTCACGCACAAAGATACGAAACAATTTTTGTTTATGAAAACTAATACAGTCAGCCTAAAAATCCTGGCTTAGCTGCTTGTTCCTATTGCGCCAACGCTTCCCCGATAAAATAAAAGGTATCTGGCTTTCCATGCTTCATAATGCTTTCCCCGCCCGTGACCAAACAGTTCCGAAAGCTCACAAAGAACACAAATTAAAGTAATGTAGTCAAGACATGTGCGAAAATTGGATTTTGAGTTCGTAGCGAATCCGAAGCGAAGAGTGGTTTTAGTTTAATATTTTCGAATCGAATATTGAATAGTTTCCTAAGCGTTTCATCAGTGCACGATGCCTAAACAAAAACCTATCATAACTTGTACAGTTGGTTCCTAAGCTGCCACTTGTTTATATCTAATGTAGGTTAATTTTAATCTAGCTATATTTATGGGCTGTGACCTCAGAAAGTCCATTGCCTACATTGGATTGACAAGTAAACGATGCATTTGACATAAAATTAAACCTCTAGAGATATCCAGCTATAACTAATCAAGGGGAATTATCAATATTCTCGCTATATACAAATATTTCTATTAAATCTAGAATATAAAAAAATAGAAAAGACAATTATGAATGATGAACGTTGGTTGTCAGGACATCTCTGCCTAACATATACTCTTGCATAAAAGCCGCAGTTAATATTTGAAATTTTTACTGTGGTGTAGGTACCAACGTTCACAAAGATTTCGTTTCTTTTTACATACACCGAGCTCGCGTGTGCACCATCCCACTTCGAAAGAGGGCTTTCCTCTTAAGAACCTGACCGATACATTTTTATTTTTCGAAGTGTTTATCGCGTTGGTTTTGTCCCGTTAAGTGCACTTCTTACCGAGCACTAGTGCACTGCGGAGAAGCAACATCCGAGAGGCCAGCTTTGCAGGTGTTGCTTCTCGGCAGTGGACCAGTGCTCGGTAAGAAGTGCGCCCAGTGGGGTTAACCCGCCGCGATCAACTCTTCGAGAAATACAAATATCAGAGTTCATCTCGAAGTAAATATTGAATAGCGCATTATTCGAAACCACTATTCGAAAACTTGAGTATTCACTCAACACTAATGAATCAGTTAGCTGAAATCGTGAAGATTATAATTGATATTTGGCGGTTTAATGTGATGATAAAAACGACTTGCCATTCCAGTGAAGCTCAAGAGCTCACAGACACTCTCGAGATACTGACCGACAATCTCAACTCGATACGGACGACTGCGAGCATTATCGAAAGCACCTTCGGGAGCCACGGTTAATCAAACTGGTTTAGATCGGCTTCAGATCGGACGAATGCGAATGCGGGGTTTAAGTGCGGTCATTGGCACACTTATATGTGAGGAAAAGTCCACACGATCGGCACCGCGGCGCTCGAGCTGATCGAGACGTCGAGACACTTGGGAACATTTAGAGGGCGCCTCCGCCGCAAAGCGGAAGTGACAGGTTGGGTAAGGAGGGCTTTTTGAAAGAGGAGGGAAGAGAAGGCGCCGGTTTTCCCTGTATACAGGGGCCTAAGGAGCCCATCGAACCGCTTCTTCCCTATTATGTCAGTACTTATTCGCCATTATATCAGCATGAAGATTTTCTTCTTCAGAGGTCTGCTCACCCTTGCGCCATCACCGCGCCGTTCCCAGACGCGGGCCTCTTTTACCTTCTATTGCACTGCGGGCCTCTTTGTGGGAGCGCCCTTTGCGTCCACGTAAAACGAACCAGTCCTGGTTCGAGGATAGTTTCGAACACAATGTGAACTCGCAGGCAAGAGAACCGTTAACTAAATGTGTTGCTTGCCTCGTGCATAGCAAGCACGAGATAATCTCCTCGTGGTCCCCCTCGGATCACGACCGCTTGGTTCTGGTTCGCGCGACGCTGGGAAAGACCCCAAGTGGCCATTTTTGCCGGGGGCTACGAAAGTTCTCAAAGTGACTGCATGAATTCTATTAAACTTGGTGGCGCTGACCAGCTGTCCAAGGGCGGTGAGCGAGGGGGACCGACGCGAGACCGAAGTAACGCAAAAGCATTGTCCGCTGAGCCCGGCCTCAGCTGGTTCACTGTTTCTACGTCTATCCTGTTAGGAGTGGCAGGACATAGCGAAGCGGCAGTGGTCAGGCGGCCGTGGTTGGATAAGCTGAAGCATATATCCGCACTATTTTGCTTGGTTCTCGAGGTCAATGGAAGGACAGAGACGTCTTAACAAGGACAAAAAAGAGGGTCGTAATTTCACTCAGGCTTTTTACATCTCCCGACTGTCGGTTCAGTGTCCTCAAGCAGGCGCGGTCGCGCGCCGCGCGGCCTTAAAAACGTGCTCGCCAATAAGGACAGTTTCTCGTGCCCTAGTCACGTTGTGCATCTCACGGCATTTCGAAGATTGGTGGCCGCAACAAAAAGGCCCAATTTGGGGGGTTTACGTGCAAAACAACCGAGAGGCATCTGGCACGCCCTAGCGGAGGATTGAGGATCAATTTCGACCACCTGGGGTTCTTTCGATGTACAACCAAAAGCTCGGCTACCCGGCGCATCTTCTCCACAATAAGTCTTGGTCAGATTTCCGGCACCTCGGCCGGCCAAGCCATTTTATATTGAGAGCGTATGGCCTAGTTAAGGAGATTTGGACAGCCTGGCAACCACAGCGGCTTCGTCTGACAGGCGGGGTATGACTACTCCCGTCCACCATTTTGTGGCTTTGACTCATAGGAACGCTATGCGGTTTCTCAGGAATAAAGGTGACCAAGAAGTAACGCCATATTGTATTATCGCGAAATCCGCTGGTTCTAGCGGGCAACAAGCTACACCCATTGGCATAACTCTCGCAGTATCAACGGCTCTATCGGCCAGGATTTGACCCCGCCACCTGGGGATCCTGGATTGAACCCAGGATTCCTGGTTCAGCAGCTCGCACTATACAAACCAGAAATGCTGGTTTCAATGCATAACCCTGCCCGTTTCAGTCTGGATGAGCATTGTATATCGGCGTGCCATCGGGCATCACTGCTGCGTGATGCACGCTGAAGAACACAGGTTTGCGGTAGTTTCCAGTGGTACTGCACTCGATAAATTTCTCATCCACGGCGGAGACTCAAGACGACCATCGGGGCTGACTAACTTCCCGCTGACCCTTTTCAAAAGTCCATTGAGCAACACTGGCGACCGCCATTGCTCTGACGCAGCACTCGTGCCCAATCCGAGTTGAGCCGAGTTCACGCCGAACTCTGACGCAACCTTCGTTTTCCAATAGATTCTCAGAGTACATGAGCGAGCAATGGTGGACAGGCGATGACGCCGACTTCTGAAGAGGGTCTGTTCTCATGGCGTTTGCCAGGAATCCGAGCGAACCTTCGGCACACTTGTCCAGGGCGGAGAAGCGCCATTTAGACAACTCTTTTTTTTTCTCCACTGTTGACAGCACGAAACAAAATAAATTCAAGGACCGCTCCGAAGCGTGCTTCCAAGGTTCAGATAAGGACGGAGGCTCGCTAATCCCTTATCGTGTCTCTAGTGTCTACAGAACACTCAACGTGTTACTATTCCGAAACCGAACGAGAGCGATTACAGGAGGTGTTGCTGAGAATCTTTATAGATATGAGGACTCGGAAATGACCTCTTGGTAGCGTCTCGCTGTCACTGATAATGTAAACGTCGTCGGGCATGTCAGGCCTGCTCAAAGCCCTCCGGGTACGAAAGAAGACAGCTCGGTAAGCGCAGCGCGTGTATTTTTGTTTCGCTGAGTGACAAACCCACACCGTTTGTGTACATATCATATAGCCACTGAATGGTGTGCTCAGATAAGGACAGTGACGGGGATGTCGTGTCTATTTTTTGTTTTCGATTGAATGTGCATATGAGCCAGCGAGGCATCTCCAAAATAACGAAGCACATTTTGCTTATGCCAGGCACTCCCTTGTGCCAGCGAGAAATAACCGCGTATGAGAGGAGGCGCAAACAACTACCCTCCCGATTGCGCGTCGACGCAACTTTGAGGGCACCAGAAATAACAAAGACAACTTTTTAAGTTGTTCATATTTTTTGTAGAATGCAAGCAAACTATTATATTTAATAATATTATAATATTTGAATTTAAATTTGCGAAGAAAAAAATGACAACCTTGGCTTCTTGAAACTATCATTTTGAGGTATCCTTCGATGAAATTTTAAGGTGTTCTAAAACTATGTTTTCGAGCTGAGCCTTTTTGCGCAAGGTATTTTATGCAAGATAGAAGAAGGAACAAACGTAGGACGAAGATGACGAAAGCACATCTTTTACAAATTGAAAGACGTGGTTGTGTCGTCTTCGTCCTACTAGTTTATCCTCTCTTCAATCTTGACCCTCACCAACACGCTCTTTGTCGTTTAATATTTTATAATTTGTTTTAAGCCTTCTTGAGTGCACCCGGAATTTGTCTAGAAAGAAAACAAAAATTGCAAACTCTGAGCGGCTAATGACAAAAATGATCACCGTCGGTTTTCTTCAATTTCATCTGATCTTTTATCTAGACAACCGGTAATTCCAGACCTGCAAAAACATTTGGTATTATTTTGTCTGAACTTAGAAAAATAAATTCTTAGCCAGGTCTACGGCTATGTTGCAGTTTACTACCGACAGATAATTTTGTTTTTGTTTTTACGTTTAGGGGTATTTGAGAATTGCACGCCACAGTGGCCGTGCTTGGTAATATTGACCTGAAGGTACCCCACTAGACACCACAAAATGAAGCAATGAGCTCTTTTTATTAGTTATGTGGCTGAGTTTGCGTATGAAAACAGAACTTCGCGGCGGGTTCGGTTATTAGGGTGTTGCAACGGCGCAAAGAGGAATGTTTTGGCGGGTGGGGGGGAGGGGGGAGGGAAGGAGGAGGATAAGCTTCTGCCCCTGCTGCACCACTGAGGTGTTGTAGGGTGTGTTCAGATTAGGACAGTCATAGGGGTGTCGTGCCTATTTTTTTATTTTCAATTAAATTTTTATATGACGTGGCACAGCATGTTCATAAAGAGAATAAACCTTACTTTCGCAAAAAATCTTCGTGGTTCGTGGGAAAAAAATCGCGTCTGACTGCGAGGAGGTGAAACTAGGATTTTCCCAATAGCGCGTAGACGCCACTTAGATGACCACAAAAATAAAAAAATAAAACATTTTCTACGAAACAAATATATTTTTGTATATAAAGCACGCTAACTGATCAACTTGATGGGTTAGACTTCGTTTAGGTTTATATTTAAATCAAAAATATAATTTCAAACTTTGCCTCTTGCGCAGCTCTTTCACATTTAGGAAGTTTGGCGCGATTTTATAAAGCATCTTAGAATTAAAGTTATCATGCTGAAACTATTTGTGGACAGTATTTTATCCTTTTTTTCACTTTTAACAAAAAGTAATCATTCAACTATTGTCGTGTTTTTTTGTTTTTTATTGCGCCCGGATGTTTTTGAATAATCAAAAAGTTATAATAAGGCGACTTCTGTGCGGTAATTAAAAATATAATTATGCTTGATTTTCTTCGTTTCCTGCGATGAACCTTTCGAAACAAGTAATTGAAATCCACGAAATACGTTGTATTTCATAATTTTGAAGTAAGCAAATAAACGCTTGCCAGGTCTATGTTGCAGTCAACTACCCGTTGGTTGCTTTATATCTCAACAACTAGTGGCACTCCATCACCACATCCTTAGTTGCCCCAGATGGACGGATTTTCTCTCAAACACCATAAAGCATATTATATATACATAAAATATGTGACCGTTGTGTATTAAGTGATACGGCTGATATTGCCTATGAAAACTTAACTTTTCCTGGCATTCAGTCCTTGGGATGTTGTACTTGGGTTGACTGCGCTGCACTGCGCTGCTTTTCCAGCGTAGTATTTGAACGTGGGTAGCCTGATGACAAAATTATTCGAATGATTTAATATAGACATCACTATATTCCAATTCTAACTACCATGCACTGTAGTGGAGGTCACGGCCCATCACAGCCAATTTAGTGTATCATGCGACGACGCGGACTCCGCCCATGTCAAGATCGGACCACAAACGACGCTGCGAGCGTTGTATGGCTCGTAGCGTCGTCTGTGGTCCATCGTAGGGTAAGACGGAGCGTATGAACAGGAGACGTTGGGAAACTTGTGTCTCAAGCGATGGCGGGCGTGGTGAGAACGGAACAATAGCTGGTGGCGTCTAAACAAAAACAGATAATAGGACGAACAAGGGGGAAACCTAGGTGGCGTCATTAAACCAGTGTTGCGCCTTGCGCGAGTAAGGTCTCTGGTGTTTATAACGCCACTGCACACCGGGTGATGTTTAGACCGCGCCACTGAAGGGTGAAATTACCCAACATCATGGTGTTGGGTGATTTCAGATGAAATTGAACAGTGGGTGTATGGTAAAAAGTTTTTCAATTTACTTACTATTTTACGTGATATTTCTCAATTTATGTTAAAGAAATCGAAAAAATCATTTTCACGTACAATAAAATATTCAGACACAAAAAGCGAAGATCATGAAGAGCTAGGTTGTCACTCACATTTACGTGCACCGCCGGTGAAATCACGTTTGATAGTAAGTAACTGAAGTAATAAGACTCGGAATAAACTGCCCAAAAGCTTTGCGTAAGCGAAAATGAGCGTCGTCACCAGTGTGCGTGCGCCAAGCTCTAACCGCGTTTAGCAGCGGCACATACCAGCAATTTTTCTTTGCACACACGCAATTTTTTATAGTTTATTTCTTTCAAACAAGAATATGTTCCGGGGGAGGGGGGAGGGAGGTAGAGAAAAAAAGCTATAGTTTCAACTTGACGAGGGCTCTACCTCCCTGAAGCCCTGTTCACACATACAGCGGAGCCCTATCAGCACAGCGTTGACTTTGCACTAAAAGTATGCTTACGGGAGCGTTCACCAGCTTTGTCGCCGTCAAAGCTGTAGCTCATGGAAGACGTTAAGTAGCTGAAAACACGTGAACATCGCTGCGTCATCGCTTCACTGCATGTGAAAACCGGCCTTTAAGAAGGACTTCTGCAAGTGCACATGCAGAACCAAATAAATTATTAGGAAACACTT
>JAZHYW010039124.1:55000-57348 GCA_037355805.1 Ixodes ricinus | reverse complement strand
CGACCTAGATTGTGCTCCTTCGAGGCTCATTTTGTGCCCATTGGGGAGTTTTAAAGGGATACTTCAACCAAATTAGAAATATACCCGTCGTGTTCAAAAATAGGCTGAATATGATTCAAAATATCCGTGCATGACAATCCCACGTTTGTATTTTGAGCATGGTGGTTGTATTTTTCGTTATAAAAGGCCCGCTCTGGCAAGCGCTAGGAGAACAGCCTGCGGAGAGCACGTGACATTCAACGCAATCGTGACGTATTTCGTCTCAGAACGAGCAAAGCTACGTGTAGGCTGACGTCGAGAGGATGGCCTAGTCGTACCAGCCACCGAAGCGGCTGCTTTTGTACGAATTTTGAGTGACGGGTTAATCTTCTATAATCTTGTAGAGGGACAATCGCGACTTCTGGGACACACAAAAAGAGATTCTCGCGAAGAGGGGAGTTCCTCCTTCCCCTAATTTCTCGTGGTGGCCGGAGGCGAGACAGTTATTGTCACTGCCTGTCAAGGTTCCTAGACGGGCATTACAAACGAGGCATTAGCGACATCCACCTGGTTCTCTTTGCTAATCGTTTAATTCGTTTTAAAATTCCTTTTCGTAACTTTTTTAAACAAGATATTGGTGTGTTCGATGTGATCCTGTTCCTTTGAACACATAGACAAAAAACGCCGAAATTTCGTTGAGTATCTTTGAAAACGTATGCAATTTAGCGCACTGCTAGCGCTTTTAGCACACGATACGCAAATAACTTTTAGAATAGCGCTCCTTCGCCGCGGTTAGCGGTTTGAGCAAACGGGCCCAGAACTTCAATTCGACGTACAGCGCCCTATAGTCGAAAAGACGGCCCCAAATTTTACGAGCGGCTTGATAGCCTTGCGGTACAGCCTATTAAAATAGCTAATGTATACGTGTTACTGACTACAAGAAAATAATCAGGGTTCTCTTGGCCCTACTGCAAAAAAATCACTGTTTTCTTTATGTGGTCTTTAATACGTATTTTAGCTATTTAAGAAGTTATATCGCACCATTATCAACCCCTCGTAAAATTTGGTGCCGTCTGTTCGACTATAGGGCGCTGTACGTCGGACTAAAATTTTGGGGTGTATTATATGGAACAAAAGGGTGTAAGCTCATACCTTTTTTTAGAGTGTAAGGTGAAACAAAGTATAGAAGTGTACGCCTCCACGCCGACTCGCCGACGCTAATTCGAGCTGCACATAGACGTGAAATAGACTTGTTTGCCCTTACAAAAAATTGTAATGCTTTTCTGTTGAAAGGCTGTTGAAAAAAGTCATCAGAGGATATAAAATGGAAATAGCTTTTCATCTGACTTTCTCTATCTTTTAAGTTGACTTTCTTTTGAACATTGGCCCACTTTGTAATAAAAAAGTCAACAGACTGTTTGTCGCCTTCAAGATGCTTCTTCTGCAGCTTTTTCAATTGAAACGCTACAGCTTTTCAATTAAAAAACGCCAGCCGTTGAAAGAAAAAATCTTTACAGCTTAGCTTTTCATTCAACAAAGTTTTGGAGGCTTGCTATAACTTTCCACTTTGCTCCAAATGAGCTGCAGCAAAATAACGCGTAAAACAAACACGGGCAATTTTTTTAATTTTTGATATTGTTTGTCCTTGTCGTATTCGAACGCACTACACATACATCCAGCAACTACACATTAGAAACGAACGAAAAACACCATGAAGCACTGAACAGCTGATTCACAGGCCCGTTGACTGCTCCAGAGCCTTATATAACCTACATATTGAAGGTAATCATTTGGCCGGTGACCACCTCAGCACTTATTAAGGTTCCAAGTGTTCGATCTTCTCCTCGGAAGCCTGTCAAAGGGAAAACAGTGTATTGAAGTTCATGGACTATATTTCTTATAAAAAGCATGGGTACAACTAATAATAATTCGGCGCAGTCGTTAAATCAAGATCCACAAAAACGGCTTCTAGAAAAAAATGTTATCACTTCTCTGCAAAGCACCACTCAGGACGAAGCGAGTCAAGGCTGTTTCTCCACTTTAAAATAATTATTTTGCTTTTTTAGGTAGTTGACTATTTAATATGGTAATTAAAGTCACTATAGTCCCTTACAAAGTGAGAACAGCAGGGCGTGTCCTCCGAATGCCTGGCCTCCAGCACGCGCCCCACGCCTTCCGTCGTGCTTTGACTGCACCCGCGCGCTCGAAGTGCACGAACGCCGAAGCGTTGTCAAGGGTAGCAAGCTCGCGCTGGAGGCGGGACAACTGAAGCTCTACCGTTCTCACCTTGTCAGAGACTATTGAGAAACTTAATGAATTTTTACATCTAGTCGATGTGTACAATGTTCAATAAAAGTCAACAGAAAGTC
>JAZHYW010039124.1:0-50000 GCA_037355805.1 Ixodes ricinus | reverse complement strand
TAACTTTCTGGTGTTTAAATATGCTTCTGATTCTACTGAAGCTGGAACTTGCCTCAGTTGCAGAAGGTTTTATCAGTGATGCTTGCAACTGATCGCGGGACCAACCCCCCCCCCTCCTAATTTTGCACGCAACGCCACCGACGAAGAAACTTCTGATCACCGCGCAATTTCAGGGGCCCAAGTAAACGGTCTCTTTTAGTCTCTCCTTCGCCAAACGCGACGACGAAGTTGTGTGCATCGCACTGTTAGCGAGATCAATATTGCGATTCACTTTGCGATCCTTCGATATGGGCGCAGCAAAATGCTATCGCAAAACTCTCTATTAGAAAGTGTTAGAATAGAGGACCTCAACGCCTTTTGATCCCCGAGTTGCTTGGGTGACCCAAACCGTAGGGGCCTCCTCTTCTGAAACTCATTAATGCCTCAACATGTATTCGGCTAGCGGGTCGAGCCCAATCGCTGCGATCACGGGACTACGAATATTTGAAAGTTAACGATTTGTGGAACTCAGTGCTTGCCCTGTGCTTGGGAGATGATCGATGGCTGAGTGTGCTCCCCGAAGCTCAGATCACGTAGAGCGAAAGTTCGCGCTGTAGAGCCCAGGGATCCTGGGTTCAATACCCACCCATGCACATTTCGATCTGGATGAGCATCGTGTACCGTCGTGCGGTCGTGTATCACTGCTGCGTGGTGCAAGTTAACGATCCCAGGATAGCGGTTGTACTGCACTGGCGCGAATTCTCCTCTACAGCTGAGAGTCAAGTCGTCCATTAAGGCTAACCTGCGGCTCTCTAAACACAGATACAACACAATGCGCCCAGAAGCGGAGGGATATGGGGAGACGTAAGCGCGAGGGGACGTCGCAATACCGATTTCCGATTGAAATGGTTAGTGGGTAGACCTAAGCTAGCTGCTTTTCTTTTTCTTATTATACTCCTTTAACGCGCTTGGCGAGTGCAGTGGAGACAGAGGAAGCTATACTTCGTCTTACCTTAGCATGGACTATTTCTAACCGCGTATTTTGTCTTTTGTTAATTTTCATGTTTATGAAATATGTGTGTACTCGAAGCGGGTGTTACGAAGCAACAATAAAAATAAATATAAATTTCCTTCCTTTCGAGCGCATCTTGCGGACAGAGTGTCAGTGCCTCGGACTCCCCAGACGATCTCATAACTGCGATCGTCTTTCCAGCGATGCGAAGTGTCTCTGGAACGATGATGGTTTTTTTATAAATAAAATAAAGCAAGATACGATAAAGTGACTTTCACCGTGTTCTGACACTAAGAGTTTGTCGTAGAATGGTACGCAGATGGCATATACGCAAGATTTCTTGTTTTCGGTATCTACGGTTCTTCACATTCGGGGGTTATTTATCGGTCTTTATTTTTCCTCTGAATTGGTATTTTTCGGTGCCTAATTTTAATGTCGAAAAAATGTCGGTGTTTATCGGGATTGTGTTGTAAAGAGACCCTTTAATTACTGGAGAACGGCACAACCTTATGGACAGTTCAGTGTAACTGTGTTCCGAATCAACGAAAAAAAAAACAGGGTTGAAGATTTTTACCGTCAAGCTGGCATTGATTTTTTCTTCGAGGACAGCTTAAATTTGGGTTTTTCGGTTTCCACCGATTCAGAGAAAACCGCCTCGGGGGATAATTTTCGGTGTCTATCGGTATGTACCGAAAACACGGAAACCTACTTATAGGGTGCCATCCAGATAATTTTCTTTCAATTTTATTCATGCCCCATTTCGTGATGTGAAATGAATGCGCAAATTGAGGTGGGATGCGGTTCCAAATTTTGAGGATGCGGTTCGGAGGCGTATACAAAGTGTGTTGTTGCGGATCGGATGCGGGTGATCAAACTGTTATCTGCGCAGACCTCTAAATATATAAACGTTCGATAATGCTGCATTTTTCCCGTCTTCTAGATGTTCCTGGCCTTCCTATTTTCCGTCTGTCTGGCATATATTGGTCGATTGCCTGCTTCGTACATATCCATTCCCAACATACTACTTGCGGTAAGTTTTCCGCTGCCCTGTTTGGGATTACTATTTCTTTCTTTTTCATTTCGAAAACGTTCAGCACCGACCGACAGCTTAAAAAATGCGAAGTGTAGCGAGTTCTTGTGTCCTTTTACCGTTACACGGCCAATGAGATTACAGCCAATAAGAACGCCGAAAAACAAATCACGAAGTAAGAAGCGTTCCGCCTGGAACGCGTTTTGGACTGGTGTGTTTAGCGTCCTTTGTTCCGCCCATGCATTGAAAAGGGGTCTCGAAGAGGCAACAAACGAGGTCACAAAAACCGGAGCGCTGTGCTCTCGGATGTCGCGATCCTGGCAATTGGTCGTAGAAATGCTGGCGAAAAGCAAGAGCAAACGTGAGCGTCGCTGTCGCCACACAGCTTCACAACTCCTAGCTGCCGAAGCGCTTCCGTGAACTCTGAAGCAGGAGAGCGACATGCAGCAGAGCAGCTGTCTGCCGCATTCACCACTGCTGCTGTGATGCCGTCAGAATCCCGGCCGTCGACAGCATGACACTTTTATGACATCATCAGGCGGAAATCCAGGGACCCCTTTTTAGGGTGATTCACTACGGCTGATGGAACGCCGTTACATTAAAATACTTTTTGGGGAACAGGCACGTTTAATCGAAGTCTTCTTAAAAGGGGGTGTGCAACGATTTCCGGACTTCGGTTAAAGATTTGTGGAAGTTGCCCTCTGACACTTCTGAAGTAAAGAACAGAAAACCGATTTCGCCTGCGTGTCCTAGTTGTTGCGTAAAAAAAGATAAATATTGGCATTCCGGCCACCCCTCAACTCACTCCCAGTCTTCAGGGTCACACCTGGTCGCACTCCTAGTGACGTCATTCGGAGTGCCGTGTAGCTTCCCGTGTGCTATCTCGGAGGACGCTTCCTCTCCCTCTCTCCGCCGACATTAGCGGGCGTTATGCTGCAGCTTAGACCCGAGCGAGGTCACGTAATCTTTTCGCCGTAGTTCCTTCGGCTGCCACTTGGGGCTGCAGGTGGGGGAAAAGCTCGACTTTTGCTTTGCGATTATGCAGCGGAATCGTGACATTTTTAATGAAGGAGGTGTTTTTTCTATCCTCCGGGACACGATAAACAACGTAAAAATGACAAGATGCAAATTCTTTTAATCATAAAATCGTTGCACCGCCCCTATAAGGAAAAGCGGAGTCCCAGTTTAGAGGAACGCCGCTTATCGTAAAGAGCGCGCTGTTTAAAAAGGATCGAGGTACACTTAAGCACTTCTTATGAGTTGTGAATGCGAAAGCATCTACATCATTCTTGCTCTACGCCTGTTGGCGCGCTGACTGGCGCTGACCTTCAGCTGACGGGCACGCACCGCCATGAAGTGGCCGGTCGTTGAAACTGACGCATAGCGTCAGTTTCAACGACCGCCCACCTCATGGCGCTGCGTGTCCGGCGAATGGGAGCCTGGTCGACGCGCGCTAGCCAATAGGATCGAAGCGGTGTAAATGGTGCCGTGGTTAGCTTTGCGCGTTGTTACGCTTTCATAGCTGGGAGCTGGCTTGACTTGGAGAAGGATTTAAGAGCTGTTTAGCGTGGTTTCAAAGCTGATGACGTCGGCTTGCTCCATACGACAGTTAATGCTTTCACATTAAAATTGGTTCCCTGCTTCGCGCGTGTATCACTGGGTCACAACTTAACCCACCCGGCACCCCCGTTAAAGCCGATCCGCAACAACAATCTGCGGCGGCTAATTACAAAAAAAAAAAAAAGTTATCCCACCAGGTTTACCCGGACGCGCCGCATTCGCGGCTTCCGAATCCACTAAACGGAGGCTCATTGCAACTTTCTTTGATTCCTTAATAAAGGGATTCTATAAACAGGGGTCTCTAAACCGGCGTTCGCTAAAATGAGCTTCGGTAAAATGGAAGCTTCGGATTTTTGGGACGTGGTAAACACAGCAGTCGGAGACTCCTTCCAGGCAACATAATAATTGGCACGCACTTAGCCAGAGAAGGGGGGAGGGAGGGGGAGGAGGTGCGCTCTGCCCCCCCCTCCCATAAAAAAGAAGAAAGTACAGGAGATTAGACGTGAGCAGCACACTCTTACGCTGATCTTCGTCCTTCGCCACGGTGTCAAAGCAAGGCGTCACGAGGGGTACATCATGTACTTTATGACGTAGCACAGCAGATACACGGCAAAAGTTACAAAATTCTCTCTCTCCCAAAACAAGCTTTGTAGTTGTTATACGGACCCCCATGGGTCTTGTTTGTAAACGACGCCGCGCAGTCGTCTCTTTTGGGGCGCGGTTGTACACATATGTTTGAAGGTCGCCAACGTGATATTTCACGACCTTCGAGACAATTAGAGTCGCTAATTTTTTCTCTTCTCCTTCCGCAAAGTCTCCCCTCTTACCCCTTTTGTGAGCCCAGTGTCAGTTTTAAAAATACACTCTTCTTGCAAGCCAGCAAACTTGCAAAGTGAGTGGAGCGACAACCTTGCCTTCATGTGGCTTTAATATGTTCCGTAACTTCAATATGTTCTGAAAGAAATAATACACCTCGTACCTTATTAGGAGCGAATTTCCGGCATCTCAAAGGAAGAAAAGAAACCGGACGACATCAAACTGAAGAAAATAATTCAGATGCTCCACAAAATGGTGCGTCTCTTCTGTTTGGTTAATAACGAGGGAGGCGAGAAGAACGATCCAAACGACCGTTTTCGTCGCTTTGTATATTTCACCATCAAACCTTATTGTAATGTCCTCTATCTACCAGCAAAATGATGTCCTCGCACACTTGGTCACGTTTTTGTCCGGCGCAAAGTGAGACTTCTGTTGTGGTTTTTGTAACCCGACTGCATATCAACCCCGGTGGTCATGGCAGTGTGCCCGATTCCTTTATTATTCTCCGCCTCGTATGGTGCCTAATGAGCCAATTGGTTTTATGCAAGAAATGTAGTTTCTCATCGACATATTGCAAGTTTCTGATGAATTGCTCTTGGACTGCGGATTCTCCATCCAACATAGCAACTCGCGGAGACGACCTGCTGTGGCAAACTGGCACTCGACATAGTGGCCGGCGGTTTTCCGCTATTGGCCCCTGCCTTGAAGCCCATCTTCTTCTGGTTTTACTCTTCGCCGGTCATGTACCTCCCAACCCTGGCCCACGTCTCTCCTGCCCTTGCAGTTTTCTGTCTGTGTACGATAATGTCGCCGCTTTGCAGTGCGGCGGCTGCGACTTGTGGCTCCATCGCAATGTGTGAGATATGTCTCGTGCTTCATATAGACGCCTCTCTACCTCATCGACACATTGGTTCTGCGTGGCGTGCCAACTCCCACAGTTGGCTGGTGACTTGTTCTCACCTGAACACCATAATACTCCTACGCCCTACTCCGTCGCAAGTAACTTTTCCAAGCAACCGTCTCGCTTGCCTCCGTTCACTGGTGGACATGGCGATCATCGTTCACTCGACACTAGTGCTGTCTTCGGCGCTTTTGAGCATCCAAACGAGATTTCTGTATGGTTTTCTGATATGCGATCCCTAAAGAGCAAACTACTTGACATCAATGCTCTGGCGTCGTCTTTGACTAACACAATATTTCCTGTGTGTGAAACGTGGCTACACGCCTCTGTATTCGACGGACTGCTAATTAAGCTCGTACCATTTTCTCTCTTTCGGCAAGACCGTCCCTCAACGGGGGTGTGTTCTCCTCGCCGTGCCGAAACACTTGCCCTGCCGACGACTTAATCATCTCACCATGCCAGGTCTTGAGTCCATCTTTGTCGAGGTTTTTCGCAAACGTGGAAAACTCTTACTGCCGTGTGTCTACTATCCGCCCTCCCTACGCTAAACTTCCTACGCTCTCCCACACGGCAGCCCACTGCGCATCGACCAGAAAAAAAGTCCGCAGTGTTTATATTTGTCGATTTTAATAGAGACATTAAGTGGACTGACCCCGATACTCCTCTCCAATCCAGCCCACCCGACGACCTGTTATTAGATAAACTGGAAACAGCTAACTTCACGCAACTCTGTGAAAGTTCATCTTTAACATATAGGAATGGCTCCGTCAGCTTCCTCGACCTCGCCTTCCCCACCAATCCCGCCTTATCTCACCGTTGCACAGTCATCCCCAGCCTCCCTGGTTGCGATCACCGAGCTCTCCTCACCAGCATCCGCTGCTTAGCCCCAAGCGAGGTGAGCAAGCCAATCAGCTTTTGTAGATTACAAAAACCGATTTACCGCATCCCAACCTGCTTATCCACCTAGCGCTCTGGTCTATTGTGTCTGATGACGAATCGGCTAATCACGCTTATGGCCTTTGGCTTCACATCATGTACGCAATTTGGCCTGAATGTGTTCCCTTCACGGTTCGTAAAAAGCGCGGCAACCTTCCGTAAATAAAAATAATTAGCTCTACTCAGTCGCAAACACCGGCCTCTCCAGAAGGAACGAAAAAGTCAAAATCCCACCCATCTCAACCAAGACCACCAAGCCCGTAAGGATGACAAACGTCTCATTTATACTTCCGACAAAGACCATCTACAGCAACTAGCAGCAAAAGCTATCCGACAGCCCAAACTCTCATGGACTTACTTTCACCATCCGCGAAAAATGTTCCATGCTCTGGCATTTATACATCTTGGTAAATCTTACCCCAAGCCTGATGACATAGTTGGACTCTTCTCTCAACACTTCCCCTAGCTCCTACATCAACTGATCTGATTGCACCCGACCTTTCTCCCTCTCAACCAATTACTCTGCCAGCCCTGACCGCACCAGAAACTACTCTCTTTCCTAGTTATTTCTCCCGATAAAACTTAGGAAGCTCTCACTCGTGTCAAACCTACCAACGTCCTGGAACGGATGGCATTCACCTCGTGCACCTCAAGTCCTGCCCTAGCCGTTTCTCCGTGATTTTTACCCGTCTTTTCAACGATTTTTCTCTCACAGTACCATCCCCAAATCTTGGAAAGTCGCTTCCGTAACACCCCTTTACAAAATACATGGTGCCCCAAATCTGACTTTGGTTTATATCGGTTGATCTCCACAACCTCCATCGTGTGCAGGACAATGGAAAGAGTCATTAACAAACACTTCCTGGCTCACCTCAAGCTTTCGAACCTCTTCAGCCCCCATAAGTGCGGTTTTCGCCCTGGCAGGAGCTGTGAGTCGGCTCTCGCGACAGTCATTCATGCGCTTAGTGACATCATTGACAGTCAAATCCCATGCGAAATCATCCATCTAGATTTCGGAAAAGCCTTCGACAGCATTGACCACAGCGTTTTCCTGCACACGCTTCGTCTGATGGGAATTTCTGGTTTACTGTATGCCTGGATGGAGAATGTTTTCCTGGCGCAGCCAATCTGTTGCCTATGAGAGCGCTCAAACATCCACACAACCTGTACGCTACGGTGTACCAGAAGATAGTGTACTCGGTACCATCTTGTTTAACATCTTTATCAACAATCTCACATCCTGTCTCTTTTCCACCCCTCTTTTATATGCCGATGATCCTACCATCGTTCACCCACCAGCCTCCACCCTCTGTCTATAGACGCGTGCATGCTGACCTCGACAGGGTTCATCTCTGGTCTGTAAACAGACAAGCTTGCCCTAAACCTGTCTAAATGCGCCATCATATACATCAAGAACTCACGCAAGACCTCAAGTCCCTCAAGCCATCCGTCTGGGTGCTGAGGTTTCCCTTACAAAGCGCATCCGCCTCCTCGGTATCACGATCGATCACCGTCTGGACTTCCGTCGTCGCATTCAAGACGTAGTCTCCAAGGCAGGGCAGGCTCTGGCTTTCGTCATTTGATCCACAAGAGGAGCTTGCCCTCATGTTCCAAGATCCTTGTTCACCGCTCTAGTGCTGCCTATTCTCGAGTTTGGTAGCTCGGTGTGTAACCCTTCATCCGCCCAACTCATTGCGTCCCTCGAGTCAGTCCAGCGTCGCGCTGCCTACTACATCATAAGGCGTCAGCTTGGCGATTCAACACCACCCTAGCGGGAGCTGCTCACTCTTGAGCTCGTCCCACTAGTTGACTAGAATTTGCTTCCCCATCGAAGCCGTGTTGCCACTGCACGGCTCCTGGCTTCACTACTTCTGCCTGATTCAACTCTTTCCTTTGCGTCCTCTCTGCGGCATATCCGTTCCGGTGGGTTACATTCACTTTTTTACCCGCACACTCCGCCATGCACAATATTTCGGCTTTTTTAGGATGACATATAATTTATTTAGAGGTCGAAGTCTTTTCGCATCCCTCGTCAAACAGACAGGATGTCAAGGAAGGGACCGCGGTCAGTCCTTGATGGAACGTTTTTGTTTTTTTTGAGCCCATTGAAGACCGCTCGTCGTCCGAAATCACCACCTTCAAGGCAAAGTGCCAAGCCTACGGGAAAGCAATTTCAGGATCAAAACCTTCCACCTCCAACTTCAAGCTTCATCTCGTTTGGCGTCTCAAACAAATTTGAAAAATGTAGTGCAGTATCAGTATTTCTGCATTTGCATTTCTGCCCTCCCTAATATGTATTCCTGTATTTGTATTTCCAAATACTTTTTGCCTCTACTTAGAATGTATTTCCGATACGTATCACAATACACTTTTACAGATATCAGTATTTTACTGTATCTGCAGTATCAGTATTTTAGCTACTATTTTAATGTATCCCAGTATTTGTATTTCCAAATACATTTTTTGAGTATTTCTGCCCAACCCTGGGCCTAACCAATCAGTTCCCTTAGGGTCGGTCACAGATGCTAGTTTACAAAAGCAGGGGTGACAGGGGAGAATCCAAAATCTTCGTTCGTTAGTCGCTCCTTTCGGGCTTTCGCAAGCACCTTGTCACGTTTCTCCCTACGTATTAACTGTACGATTACATTTTGCGTGTTATGCTCTCGTGTGGCGCACTCTGTGGCAGATTTTTATATTGGGCTTCGCAATCGGTTCGCCAATGACTTCCCCGAGCCTGCATAGTTTTGCATCAAGGTACACGCGTTCATTCGCCGCAATACCTTTAAATTCAAGGTTATAGGCTCGAGAGTGTTGCTCACACTGGACAATGCTCGCCTGATTAACTTTCATTTCAATTTCAAGCACAGAACACCTCGGTCGCAGCTATTTTTTTTAATGCTTTGTCTTTTGTGATCTTGCTTGCAAGCGTCTGCTTGATGTCCTCAAACTCGGCATTTATGAAGTCCATGCTAGACTTTACTTTACGTATGTCTGAGCCAAGGTCACGAATTTTATTACAAAAGTCTCTCTCGAGCGTTTCTCGTCGATTTTCATTCAGTTTTCATATCATCCCCAAGCTCAGCGAAACGTCGCGCGAGATATTTCGCCATAATAGAAAAACATCCTATCGCAGACAACAATATTATTGGCAGCAACGACAGCAATTTTGTCATATGATGGAGTTATCAATATCAGGAGAACCAACCTGTAATGAAGCGCAATCTGAAGAAGATGTGTCGACTGCCGTCGCGGCGGCAAAGTGACGGGTGATGCAAAAGTTCCTCCTTTCTAAGTGCAGACTACAGCAGCGGTACTGTAGCGCAGCCAGCTGCATGTAAGGCAGACGTCCAAGATGAAAGTCAGCCGCGGCTATGGTGCGTAGCCAGTGAGGCGCAGGTTTGTAGGCGACGGTGACTTGCAAAGAATGGCCTTTCACCAGCCAAGCAGTCGATGACCATGGCAATAGGATTATGAACCCGGAACAGGCGCTCTGTAATGGAGCGAAATCTTAAGAAGCGACTGCCGTCGCGGCTGCCAGCATCTGTGTCCCCTCTTGAGGTTTCAGAGAGGTCATCAAACACCTAAAGTCCGGTAGCTTTCGTCGTACCGTAGGCGAGGGCTGAACTCTGACTCAGCGCCTGCCCTGCCACCCCCCGCCCCCTCCGGCCACTTGATCAATTCCTTTTTTTTAAGTTCTTGCTAGGCGAATTAATATGGTGTTCGAAGATTACCGAATTAACATTTTGCTACAGCACCACGTATATTTTTCATAAAATAAAAATACGCAACTACTCGAAATCGAAACCGAAACAAGACTTGGAAGGGCGAAGAAATATAAAGGAGGTGAAAGTTACCGGAACTCACGTGGCTGTGCAACTTTTTTTTTATCCACGTTTTGTAAAATTTATTTTTTCGCGGGCCTTTAATTTTCGCAATTTTGTGAACTGAAAAAATTGCGAAATTTAATGGCACGCGAAATGTCGGTCCTTAAGCGTTTCAATGCAGGTGTCTGGAATTCGTGAAATATAGTGGCCGCGATTTTGTCCTCTGTGGCCGATTCGCAAAGAAATAGGTGCAGCGAAAATAAAGGGTTTTACAGTATTTGCAACATTTTAGAACCCATAAAATATGAATATAATATTTTTTGTCTATATTTAGTATGTGTGTGTGCCCTCGATGACCCATGATTTTGATTATCTTTGGCGGTTGCGTCTAAACCATAAAAAAACGGCACGTGACCACGGAGAAGCGAGTGAGCGTAGCTTAAACCGGCCAGTTTTCGATCGGCAGTTTTCGGGCGGAAGATAAACGAATTTCGAGCCGCAAATTGTGCTCTGGGTAGTTAGACTCTCCTATGTCATGTACAAATAAAAACCTTGGCCACAATAAATACTCTGCCAGTGACCCTTTAAAAAACGCACGCCGAGGCTTGCTGGTTGCAGAGCAACTAGCAAGCAACTGCCGGACACAGCACGCCCTGCGCTTATTGAGCTTTCAGTGAGTTATGAAATGGGTCTGAAAATGGCCAGATGTGACTGCAAATGTGATATCCTATAACTAGGGCTCCGTGTTTTCGGACAAATCCGAAAAACTCCGAAAAACACCCGCCGGTAGAATTTTGGTCAATTCGGATTTATCCGATAAACTCCGAATGATTATGTGCCAATGCCACCCCCCCCCCCCCCCGGCAAAAAAAAAAAAGTAAGACTTTTTTTTTTAATTTGATTAGCACGGAGTCAATGGTCCTGGGAAAATGGCGCCATAATTATCTTTCAAATCTCAGACCGTTGTCTTGCCGCTTGTTTCGGCGAGGTTGATTCAGGGCAACAGGTCATTGTACATTCGGGTCACGACAAAAGCCACTCTTTTGGTTTCTAGTTTGAGCCATGCGATTTGTGATTTATAGAAAGGAGAAGGTATGTTTTGTAAAAGTGAAAGCTATGGACTATAGAGATTCTATTAAATAGAGAAAAGGGACAGTTGAAACTCTCTATTACATCCTTAACCACTCCACCTCGCGCGGCCGCGGGCTAGATTGATGGAATAGGATGGGATGACTACGAGGTTTGTAGCGACTGCCCCCGGGAGTTTATTGATTTTAAGGTATCGACGTATATCGAAGCAACAGTTGTTTGCGACGTTTGTCGTGGGACAAATTAATATTGCCAATGGCAATGGCACGAACGTCAAATTCAACTGAAGAGATTTTAATCGATACAAGCGCGTTTTATTTTTTATCTGGCATACGTTTAAATCCGGTTATTATTTACATATTTATTTTCAATAGGAAACACTGCGAAATTAAACTCCGAATTTCGGAGAATTGGGAATCACACAAATATATACTCCGAGAAACTCCAAATCTTCGGTAAAAAATAAACTCCGAAAAACACCCTCCGAATTTGACGAAAAATAAACTCCGAAAACACGGAGCCCTACCTATAACGCTAGAATAAACTTAACAATTGTGCAGACCTGCTCACGATTATTGTGGTTATTTTTGGCACCCACAGGGACAGCATGGCATCAAGACGTTTGCAATTTTCTTCCTTTTGCCTGTGATAGTAATCCAGCTTGCGGCGCCAAGATTTTCTGCGAGAACGTCACGTAAAAGGAACGAAGGAAGAAAGGTACATTATCCTTTACATGTTTTGTTTCTTACAGAAAATGCTTTTTTATAGCTAGGTTTTTATAAATAAAAACAGTCTATGAATTCTGGAACGCAAAAGTGTAGCACGGCAAAAAACCAGAATTGGCTTAAAATTATCCAACAATTCAATTCAAACGCGAGGTGAAAAAAAATATGGCCTGGCTTGCTCACCTTGTACGAAATCTTATTGCTCACCTTGTACGAAATCTTATCAGTTTTCTTTTTAATTTTTGTGAGAATTGTGAACATAAACAAACAATAAAAACAAAATTTAGACTCTCATGAAAGCAATGTGACGAATTACACGCAATATCAATTTGGGTGTGATAATTTGAAAAAAAAAAAAACACTTTACTAGAAGAATACAGGACACTCCCCAAGAATACATTCGGGGCTCGGGGAAGTCATTACGCCCTGTCCTGTGTGCCTCACTTCTCTGTCCTTGTCCCTTTGGCGTATTTCCCACCATGTATCAGAACCAACAAGCCCAACTCGCAGTCCTAATACATTAAAAGAAACGACAAGCAAGCTCTGAGGAAGCACGCGTAACGGCGGTAGTGGTGCTGTCTTCGCATCCGCGACCCCGTCAACTGCGCTGCACTTCGAGACGTCGCCTTCACGTGCTCTGGCAGAGAGAGGAGGCGGGTGGGGGAAAGAGGCGTCGCCAAATAAATCACTCCAACAGGTGTGGTTTATGGCGCTGCCGTCGTTTTGTGTAATCCAAATGAGGAGAGTGTCATGTATTCACTTAGTAAAATGCTTGCTTCAAAAACGCGCCACGAAAATTTTTTTTCTCTGCATAATGTTGTGCACATGCCTGTTATGTTTTTGTACTAAATTGTAGGCTGCAACTAAAAACAATATCTTAAGTTTTATCTGAACAGAATTTACGTAAATTAGCGTAAAAATTGCGAGGATTTGTCACTAAGAATTTTGCATGGAACACGAATCAAGGATGTCAGGGAAGACAATCGTAGAACGCCGCCGTCCATCACCGCAGCTTCCACGTGCAGCTTGCGCGTGGACATAGCTAAGGCAAACATGCACTTGCACGCGTTTTTCCGCTTGAGTATTCACTGGAGGCCATACCTAGGTGCGCCACTCCTGAGCGCTTGCAGATGGCGAGCTTCCACAGTTCTTTTGCAACGTGCATTTCGCACCATCAAGATTGCCGGTCTTAGCAACCAACTAATGTGACCTCGTTATGAGCATGTGCTCTTAACAGCACCATCAAATATGGTGTCCAGTGAATGTCCCCTATACAATAAAAAATGTTCTGCAAAAAGAAAGAAGAGCGTCCTTTATTGCCGAAATTTGAATGAAACCGCCTTTGTTCGAAGTAGAGGAATGCAATACCTTAGCTTGTCCCTTAGCCGGGTTCTAAAGTGGCAGCTTTATTTGCCCAACCACGCTCAAGATCATGCCCTCGTACTCAAGGTCATGTCCTCATGGTCATATCCTCAAGGTCGTGTTTTCAAGGTCACCTGACACCCGTACCTGTAGCTCAATGTCGCGTAATCAACGTCACGCAGGCACCGGTCCCGTCAGCTCATAAGCGCCGCTAGCTGCAGCTGACATGACCTGACGTCCTTGACGTCGTCCTAGAGGTCGTCCTGGGCGTCGCCCTAGAGGTAGTCCTTGACGTCATCTTTGACGTTCTCCTCTAGGATGTCGTCCTTAAGGTCATCCTAGAGATCGTCCTAGAGGTCCTAGACGTCGTTCTCGACATTGTCTTCTAGGACGTCATGCTTAACGTCGTCTTAGATGGCATCCTTAATGTCGTCCTAGAGGTCGACCTCTAGAGCGTCCTTTACTCGTCCTCGACGGCGTGCTTGAGGTCGTCCTAGAGGCAGTCGTCAACGTCTTCATTGACACCGCCCTTGACGTCGTCCTCGCTATCGTCCTAGACGTCGTCTTTGAGGTTGTCCTAGAGGTCGTCCTAGACTTCGTTCTTGAGGTCGTCCTAAAGGTCCTTCTAGACGTCGTCCTCGACGCCGTCCTTGACACCGTTCTCGACCTCGCTCTCGACATCGTCCTTGAGGTTGTCCTAGAGGTCGTCCTCGGCGCCGGCCCTGACATCGTCCATGATATGTGCACGGCATATTAAAACCATTTCATCACAGTTTTATTTGCTTTCCTAATTGTTCTCACTAACGATGTTCCTGTAAAGCTACCACGTTTCATCGCACTTGGTCGAATGAACGTGACAGTATTTTTTTCGGTGTCCATTAACGGTGTCAGACAAGTAATCGGTGTTTGTCAGGTCTTATGTTGAGGAAAAGGGGACAAAAGCATTCTTCAACCTCCAGGGAACATGTACAGTGCGTGGACCTGAATACTTGAAAAACCTTCCTGTACCAAAAAGAAAAAATGAAAGACGTTCACAAATCTCTCTAACGCGAAATTAGAGCACAGCCTCTTGAGGAGCAGGAAGAGAGGGTACGGTAAGGAAGATACGACCCTCCTCCTCCTCCTCCTCTGCCTCCATCCCCTCCTCCTTCTTTCCTAATCCGTACCCTCCCTCCTCCTCCTCCGTACCCTTCCTCCTCCGCCTTCCTACCTTCCCATCCTCCTCCTCCCCTCCAACCCTCCCCTCCTCCCACAGTTTCCCCGCTAAATTTAGCTCCAAAATTAACGCCAAGTGACCTCAACACCAATTCAGTTTCCCGCTAAATTTAGCAGGTAAATGACGTCACATGACTTGCTGTCACGTCACCTATAAAAATAAATTCAGTTTCTCCGCTATATTTGGGGGGAAAATTGACGTCACGTAATCTCAAGACCAACTCAATTCCCCGCTAAATTTAGCGGGGACGTCAATTTTCCCGCTAAATTTAGCGCGGTTGCGCCGACGCCGCGAACTACGGAAACGGACGCCTGAGAGCTGCGCTCTAGAACAAAACAATTCGGCAGAGAAGAGCTTACGTGTAGGAATGCGAAAGCATTCCTACTCGCAGCGAATTCCTACAAACACCGCGCCACGTCTTCCTATCGCACACGGCGCTCCGGCGGTGACATCACGCTCCCCCACTGCGCAGGCGCGGCGAACCTCGCCGGCTTCACGCCTTCCGTGACGATGCATCTGCGTGGCTGCGCTTTTCTTTGCGTTTTATTTCTGAACGCACGTGCTTGATGACTTGCATTTAGCTGCCGTTTCGCTCAGCCAATGGGCATCTAGGTGCCGTTACACTTAGCCATTGGGACTAGGTGCTGGTTTTCGTTGTTACAGACAACGCCGGCTGCGCTCCATGGGGCAGGTAATGCTTTCGTATTAAAAGGTGACAATAGGCGTGGTTCCCGCAGAAAGAACCAGCATTGCAGACAGTTCAGGGAGGGGGGGGTTTTTATAGAGACAGTGACACGTGCATCAGAGCACTCAGAATAATTCTATTTTCCTAATTTGCACCGACCGACAACACGCTACTGAACTGAAGTGGGCTGTGGTCCGGATGAACGCAAAATAATTATATCCGTGAAACTGCTATCTGTTTTATTGAAAGACAGCTCTAGTTCGTCGTTTTACGGTTTCAAACGATTTTGGTAAAAGGGGTTTAAAGGTTGCCTTCCGGGGTTTATTGGTATGTTTACCAGGGCTGGCCAGCGATTAAACATTTTAAACCAATTAATCGCCACCCTTTAATCGATTAATTAATCGATTGACCGGTTTTGTTCATTCCCATGCATAATATTTTTAGAAGGTCAAAATTACTTTTTTTTCTTTTGCTGAATATGTGATAAGCGGCGCAATGTAAAATTTTGGATTTTAAGTCAACCTCGAAGTGTAGTTGAGAACAATCAACAGAAACCCACACTTACAAATTATTACTTCAGCCGCAGAAGCAAAAAGGTTGGTTCATATTCTCCGGCAATAGCGAATTCCTTTGATTGATCACAACAGACTCTGCTGCGCTAAACGGGAACTCGCACCGCGTTGACGTGGCTGGGATACGCATAACCTTCCAACATGTTTCGAGCTTCAAATCTCGCACCTGCAGTTTACTTTAAGTCAAAATTTCACCTATAGTTTACCTTCATGCAGGTGGACTCGTCCAGGTCTGCTTGGTGAGAGCATTGAATTTTTACTTTTTTGTTTCTGAAAATTTACCCGATTAAATGGTTAAGAATAATCGCAATTAAAGCATTAATCGATTAATCAGGAGATTAATCTATTAAGTACCCAGCCTTAAGATATACCAAAAAACCAGGAAGGTAACCTATAACTTACTTGGTATCGTGGCAGGGAAGAGAGAGACTGCTCTTCACCTGCGCTCACGATGCAAGAAAAACATTTAGGTGATGCCACTCGATCTGACAGAGCGTCCAGACCACCCTGATCCAAATTATGTTCGGCGCGCCTCGCATTTCTCTTAAATGCGTGTAGATGGCGCCCGATTCAGGGGGACCATAAAACCCCTGTATACTGGGGAAGGTGGCGTCATCCTTTAAACAAGCCGCCTTGCAAAACTATTGGCCAGTCAAGTCACGTGACATCTGTTTTCGGCTTTGGACTTCCGGCCGCCATTATTTTTCCCACTCACTCCCTCGGCGGCCTTGTCGGGCCTACAGCTGTAGCTACACTACAGCTGTCGGGCGAAGGGAAACAAACTTTTCATTGTTTCCCCTGGAACGGAAACATGAATATCGGAAGAAGATCTGCCTTCACGTAATCGGTCGAAACGATTTCATTCCCGGGAGCCGCAAAGTTATGCGAGGTAGGTGCCCTGTATATAGCTCGAATGATTTTGATGCCTCCAGAATGCAAAAGCAGTTGTTTAGAGAGAGTTACTTCACTCCATTTCACAGTAAGCCCAAGCGATGTAAGAGCAAGCACAACACTGACGGCTTGTCATGCACGGGCGACCGTTTCGTGGAAGTAAGCGTAGTTCAAAACGGGCTGCTCGTGCGTGTTGTGTCGGCTTCGCTCACCACTTGTGAGTGCGTGAGGAGCTGCGGAGAACACGCGCTCGACAAGTGTTGCGTACGTGCTCGCGTACCATACCCCGTTTCACACAAGGTACATTCTTGCAATGCTGGCACGGCTGCTGACGCGAGCCTGCGGATGAATGTATCTGTGCCCTATTTCACCATAAGTGCGAGCGAAGGCAGTGCGAGAAGCACGAGCATGTTTTCTCTAATAACGCTCTATAACTTCACGAACGTGTGTGCTTAGCCCGCTGAAAGTGCGTTAGCTCTTGTGGCGTCACTAGGTTCTCCTTCGCTCAAACTCCTATTGAAACCAAAGCGCATGCAAATTAAACATTTCTGATCAAGCCCACGCTCGGGCCAGCAGCTTTGACAGCGCAGACTTCACGTGCAAGGTTTTGGCAAGCCAACCTATACACTTTTTCCACAAGGACGCAGCCATCTTGAATGCCGTCACCTCTGGTACGTGGTAAAATATCGTTTTGATCTCTCCACGCCGCTGGAAGGTGCTTACGAAAAATGCGTGTTTGTCACACACTCTTGTTTTGCCTCACCTAAATTTTCTCACAAACTCAAGGTTGAAATATTTTATTATTTTTTCGTCCCGCATACAAGATACGGAACCCACGTGTCTGAGAATGACAGGAAACAAAATACCTGTATAGACGGTTGCAAACAAGGCGACTGGCAGCCGCCATGACTCTGCTCATGAGGACAAGCCCGTGTAATTACGAGCTTGCCAAAGCTATGTTACCGCGCAAGCTGCACGTGTTTGCACGCATGGGGAACCAGTCGGGGCGCCATGCTCGTAATTGTCTATACTCTATAGGAACTGTAAAAGCGTGAGATGGCGTCACATGATGTTGTCGCGACTAAAATCCGAGCTCTTTCATCTATTACAGGATGTGGCAGTTTCTACAATTCAAAAGCATGCACACAATACTCACGCACAAATGAACGAAGCGATTTCTTTTCATGAAAACTAATACAGTCAGCCTAAAAATCCTCGCTTAGCTGCTAATTCCTACCGCGCCAACGCTTCCTCGATAAAATAAAAGGTATCTGGCTTTCCAGGCTTCATAATGCTTCATAATGCCGCCGCGATCAACACTTCGGGAAATATGAATATCAGAGTTAATCTCGAGGTGAATATTGAATAGCGTATTATTTTGAAACCACTATTCGTAAACTGGAATATTCCCTCAACTCTAGTGAATCAGTAAGCTGAAATCGTGAAGATCATAATTGAAATTTGGCCATTTAGTATGATGATAAATACGACTTGCGATTCCAGTGAAGCCCAAGAGCTGACAGACACTCTCGAGACACTAACCGATAATCTCAACTCGGTAGGGACGACTGGGAGTATTATCAAAAGAACCTTCGGGAGCCACGGCTGATCGAACTGGTCTAGATCGGCTTCAGATCAGTCAGATACGAATGCGGCCGGGTTTAAGTGTGGTCATTGCCACACTTATATGACGGGAAAAGTCCACACGATCGGCACCGCGGCGCTCGGGCTGATTGAGACATCGAGACGCTTGGAAACATCCAGAGGGTGCCTTTGCCACAAGGCGGAAGTGAGAGGTGGGGTAAGTAGGGCTTTTTGGAAGAGGAGGAAAGAGAAGGCGCCGGTTTTCCATGTATACAGGTGCTAAAGGAGCCCATCGAACCGCTTCTTCCCTATTATATCATTACTTATTCGCCATTATATCAGCATGAAGATTTTCTTCTTCAGAGGTCTGCTCACCCTCGCGCCATCAGCGCGCCGTTCCCAGACGCGGGCCTCTTCTACCTTCTATTGCATTGTGGGCCTCTTTGTCGGAGTGCCATCTGCGTCGACGTAAAACGAACCAGTCTTGGTTCGAGGCTGAGTTTCGAACACAGTGCGAACACCCAGGCAAGAAAGGCGTTACCTAAATGTGTTCCTGGCGTCGTGCATAGCAAGCACGAGATAATCTCTTCGTGGTCCCTTATCGAATCACGACCGCTTGGTTCTGGTTCGCGCGACGCTGGGAACGACCCCAAGTGGCCATTTTTGCCGGCTGTAACGAAAGTTCTCAGAGTGACTGCATGTGTTCTATTGAACCTGGTGGCGCTGACCACTGTTTAAGGGCGGTGAACCGAGAGGGAGCGACGCGAGACCCAAGTAACACAAAAGCATTGTCCGCTGAGCCGGGCCTCAGCTGGTTCACTGTTTCTACGTCTATCCTGTTAGAGTGGCAGGACATAGCGAAGCGGCAGTGGTCTGGCGGCCATGGTTGGATAAGCGAAAGCGTACATCCGCGCTATTTTCCTTGGTACTCGAGGTCAATGGAAGGACAGAACGGGGCTCGAAATTTCACTCAGGCTTCTCGCATCTCCCGGCTGACGGTTCAGGGCCCTCAAGCAGGCGCGATCGCGCGCCGCGTGGCCTTAAAAACGTGTTCGCCAATAAGGACAGTTCCTCGTGCCCTAGTCACGTTGCGCATCTCACAGCATTTAGAAGATTGGTGGCCGAAACAAAAAGGCCAAATTTAGGGTGTTTACGTGCAGAACAAACGACGGGCATCTGGCACGCCCCAGCGGAGGATTGAGGATCAATTTCGACCACCTGGAGTTCTTTTTATGTGCAATCGAAAGCTCGGCTACCCGGCGCGCCTTCTCCACAATACGCCTCCGTCAGATTGCGGGCACCTCGACCGGCAGAGCCGTTTATACTGGAGAACGTTTGGCCTTCTTAAGGAGATTTTGACAGCCTGGCAACCACAGCAGCCGAGTCTGACAGCCGGGGTATGACTACTTCCGTCCGCCATTTTGTGGCTTTGACCCATAGGAACTCTATGCGATTTCTCAGGAATAAACGAGACAAAGAAGTAACGCCATATTGTGTTATCGCGAAATCCGCTGGTTCTAGCGGGCAACAAGCTGCGCCCATTGGCATAACTCTCTCAGTATAAACGGCTCTATCGGCCAGCGATTCGAACCCGCCACCTGGGGATCCTGGATTGAACCCAGGATTCCTGGTTCAGCAGCTCGCGCTGCACAAACCAGGAATCCTGGTTTCAATGCATACCCCTGCCCGTTTCAGTCTGGATGAGCATTGTATACCGGCGTGTCATCGTGCATCACTGCTGCGTGATGCACGTCGAAGACCCCAGGTTTGCGGTAGTTTCCAGTGGTACTGCACTCGATAAATTTCTCATCCACAGCGGAGACTCAAGACGACCATCGGGGCTGACTAACTTCCCGCTGATCCTTTTCAAAAGTCCATCGAGCAACACTGGCGGTCGCCATTGCTCGGACACGTACGTAGCTTGCGATTGGATCCGAGTCTTCGCCGAGCGATGACGCAGCACTCGTGTCCAATCCGAGCTGAGCCGAGTTCACGCCGAACTCTGACGCAACCTTCATTGTCCAGTCGATACTCAGAGTACGTGAGCAAGCAATGGCGGACAGGCGATAGCGCGGATTTCTGAAGATGATCTCTTCTCACGGTGTTTGCCAGATATCCGTGCGAACCTTCGACACACGTGTCCATGGCGGAGCGGCGCCATTTAGGCAACTCTTTTTTCTCCACTGTGGACAGCACGAAACTAAATACATTCAAGGACCGCTCCGAAGCGTGCTTCCAAGGTTCAGATAAGGACGGAGGCTCGCTAATTCCTTATCGTGTCTCTAGTGTCTACAGAACACTCGACGTGTTACTATTCCGAAACCGAACGAGAGCGATTACAGGAGGCGTTGCTGAGAATCTTTCTAGATACGAGGATGCGGATATGACCTCTTGGTAGCGTCTCGCTGTCACTGATAATGTAAACGTCGTCGGGCATGTCAGGCCTGCCCAAAGTCGTCCGGGTACGAAAGAAGACAGTCCGGTAAGCGCAGCGCGAGTATTTTGGTTCCGCTGAGGGACAAACCAACATCTTTTGTATACATATCATATAGTCACTAAGCAGTGTGCTCAGATAAAGACAGTGATGTTGGTGTCGTGTCTATTTTTGGTTTTCAATTAAATTTGTATACGAGCTAGCAAGACATGTCCACACTGTGAAGCACATTTTGATTATGCGAGATACTTCCTCGTGTTCGTGAGAAATAACCGCGTCTGAGAGGATGAGGAGGCGCAAACAATTACCTTCCAGACTGCGCGTTGACGCAACTTTGAGGGCACAAGAAATAACAACTACAACTTTTTAAATCGTTCATATTTTTTTTGTTGAATGCACGCAAACTGTTCTATTATATTTAATTATAATAATGTTATTTAAATTTGAATTTGCGAAGAAAAGTGACACCCTTGCCTTTTCGAGACTATCATTTTGGGGTATATTTCGATGAAATTTTAAGATGTTCTAGAATTGTGTTTTCGAGCTGAAACTTTTTGCGCGAAGTGTTTTATGCAAGATAGAAGAAAGGATAAACGCGTAGGACAAAGACGACACAAGCACATCTTTCACAAGTTGAAGCATGTGGCTGTGTCGTCTTCGTCCTTTTCGTTTGTCCTCTCTTCAATCTTGACCCGCACCAACACGCTCTTCGTCCTTTCATATTTTATGATTTACCCACTTTTTATTAAATAGTTAGAGTTCTACTGTTTTAAGTCCTTTCGGACTGCACCCGGGATTCGACTAAAAATTAAAAAAAGCGCAAACGTTGAGCTGCTAATAACAAAAGGTATCATCATCGATTTACTTCAATTTTATCTTATTGTTTTATCTAGACAACCGGTAATTTTAAACCTGCAAAAACAAATTATAATATTTTGTCTGAACTTTGAAAAATATATGCTTAGCCAGGTCTACGTCTATGTTGTAGTCGACTCCCGGTAGAGGTTTTTTGTTCTTTCTATAACGCCTAGGGGTACTCAAGAACCACGTGCCAGTTTGGCCGCACTTGGTAATATTAACGTGCGGGCACCCCACCAGACACTGCAATGAGCTGTTTTTATTAGTTCTGTGGCTGATATTGCGCAATAAAACAGAACTTCGCGGCGGGTTTGGTTATTAGGGTGTTGCAGCGGCCAGACATGTACACGTTACCCAAAAAAAGTAACTAAATACCGTTACTCGTTACTCGCTCAAAAAGTAACTAAATACGTTACTCGTTACCGATTCTCAAAAGGAACGCGTGAGTTACTTCAAAAGTAACGAGTTACTTTTCACGTTACTTTGAAGACCAAATACACAACTGTTTTTGTTTCATGGTTTATTGTTTTCTTTTTAGTAGTCGTCGCCCTTAAGCAGCAGCTGCCTGTCGAAGTTTTCATCAGTTATGTTTCCCGCTTCCTTGAAAATACATTTCCGGTGACGCTGAAGCGTCGTTCTACTGACGTGCTCGAAGGAACGGCAGTGTTGTGCTTCAGCAAGAGCTGGTGAATCTTCGAGAACTGCGCCTTCATTGAGGACAACGGGTAATGGTCTATGTGCCTTCCCGTGTTTGCAACCTCCGGGTTTACATTCGGTCCGTACCCGGTTCTAGAAAGTTCAATTAACGAACCTGATTATGCTCGCTGGGTGAAGGACATTCTCAGCTGTAGAGTTCAGTACAGCAACGTTTATCGCTGGACACGTCAGTCGAACTGTTCGACTGACGTGTTCAGCTATACATGTTGCTGTATTGTCAGACTGTTTATTTTTTTTTCGGGTTTTCCATCTGCCTTTGTCGCACTAGACACATACTAAGGCTAGAATAATAACAAGGCCGTTAAAGCGGTGTTGTACACGCTACTCCTCAAAAGTAACGAGATACCGTTACTCGTTACTTGGCCTTAAAAGTAACTAAATACCGTTACTCGTTCCTTTTCTGAAAAAGTAACTAAATACGTTACTCGTTACCGAAAATAATAACTAGATACAAGTAACTCGTTACTTGTAACGCGTTACGTACATGTCTGGCAGCGGCGTAACGAGATATATTTTGGCAGGGTGGAGATAGGCGAGGGAGGGAGGGAGGAAGGGGGGGATAAGCCCCCGCCCCGGCTGCACCGCTGAGGTGTGTTAGGGTGTGTTCAGTTTAGTGCAGTCATAAGCGTGTCATGCCTATTTTTCGCTTTCAATGAAAATTTTACATGAGGTGGCACAATATGTTCATACAATAGAATGGGCCTTACGTTCGCAAAAACCTTCTTGGTTCATGTAAAACAAAGTCGCATCTGGAAGGTGGAACTTGGATTTTCCCAATTCAGCATAGGCGCCACTTTGAGGGCCACAGAAATAAAAAATCATTTTTTACAACACAAATAGTTTTGTGTATAAAGGCCGCCACCTTATCTACTCGGATGGGTTAAATTTAGATTCAGTTTATATTTAAATTTAAATTACAAACTTGGCTTCTTGCGCAACCCTGCCATATTTAGGGATTTTTCGGCGATTTTTAAAACATCTTAGAATTAAGTTATCAGGCTGAAACTATTTATACTGAGTATTTTATGCTTTTCCAGTTTTAACAAAAAGTTATCACTCAAATATTTTAAGTGTTCTCTTTAATTCGGCCCGCAAGTTGTCGAATAATCGAAAAAGTCCAAATAGGGCTATTTCTGCGCGGCAATTAAAAATATAATCATTCTTGATTTCCTTCAAACTTCCCCTCGATGAGCCCTTGGAAACGGGTAATTCGGAATCCCCAAAATACGTTGTATCTTATACTTTTGAAGTAAGAAAATAAACGTCTTGTCCGGTCTATGTTGCAGCAAACTACCGTTGGAGGCTTTATGTCTCAAGCACTAGTGATACTAGAGCACCGTATCCTCAGCTGCCCTTAGTTGGTCGGATGGTCTCTCAAACACCATAAAGCATTACGTATATATATATATATATATATATATACAACGGGCATGGTGGCGGGAGGCCGAAGGCGTGGGTATATAACTGAAAGAAAAAACCTTCGGTGAAAACAGCAACAACGGACGATTTATTCTTCGACGTTTCGGCCGGAGTCCGGCCTTCGTCAGGAAGAACTTTTACAGGTGAACGCGGGTGATATTTATACAAAATCACCCGCGTTCATCTGTAAAAGTTCTTCCTGACGAAGGCCGGACTCCGGCCGAAACGTCGAAGAATAAATCGTCCGTTGTTGCTGTTTTCACCGAAGGTTTTTTCTTCCCAGTATATATATATATATATATATATATATATATGATATATATGTGACTCTTTTGTATTAAGTGATACGGCTGGTATTGCTTATGAAAAACAACTTTTCCGCTCATTCGGTCCTTGGGATGTTGTGCTTGGTTGATTATGCTACACTGCGCTACTTTTCCAGGGTTTTATTTGAATATGGGTAGTCTGTTGACAAAATGAATCGATTGATTTATTCTAAACATCACTATACTCCGTTTTTGATTACGATGAACTGCAGTGGACGTTACGAGCCATCTCGAAGGGCACGTGACACTCAAACGACATTGGATTGGGTTGTATGGCTCGTAGCGTCGCCTGTGGTCCATCGTAAGGTAAGACGGTGAATATGAACAGGAGACGTTGGACGTCTTATGCCCCAACTGATGGCGCGCCTGGTGAGGGCAGAACAATAGCTGATGGCGTCTTAAAAAAGGATAAATGAACGAAGACGGGGAAAGCTAGGTAGCATCACTGAACCAGCAGATCCAATTCGCGCAAGTGACGCCTCTGGTGTTTGTAACGCCACTGCACACCGGGTGATGGTTACACCACGCAGTTGAAGGATGAAATCACCCAACACCATGGTGTTGGTGATTTCAGATGAGATGAAACTGTGGGTATATGATCAACATTTTTAATATACTTAATATTTTGCGTGCCATCTCTCAATTTATAGTATAAACAAAGCCTAAAATATTCTCGCATAAAAAATAAAATATTCAGACTCAAAAAGACTTAGATCATGAAGAGCTAGGTTGTCGCTCACATTTGCATGCACCGCCGGTGTGATCATGTTAGATAATAAATAAAGTGATAAAATTTGGAATAAAGTGCTTAAAAGCCTTGCGTAAGCGCAAAATAACGTCGTCACCAGTGTGCATGCGCCAAGTCCAAACCACGTTTTGGTTTGGCACATGCTGGCGACTTTTCTTCGTACACCTATACTTTTTTATAGTTTATTCCCTTTAAACAGAAAAAGGGGGGGGGGTAGAGAAAAATCTGTAATTTCAGTTTGACGAGGCCTCTACCTCCACTGAAAACCGGTTCACACGTACAGCGTAGTGCTATAAGCACAGCGCTGACTTAGCATTAGGCGCGTGCTTACGGGCGCGTTCACCAGCTTTATATCGCACCGTCAAAACGGTTGCTCATGGGAGACGATAACTAGGTGACGACACTTGAACAGCGCTTCATCGGCGCTTCACTGCACGTGAGAACCGGCCTTTAAACATGCCATCTGCAAATGCACATGCAGAACCAAACCAATGAATAAGAAAGACGTGTACCAGATCAAACGCAATCAAAAATAATACTAGATACGTCTAAAATGACTCTCATATCTCATTCTTTATTCACAAAAGATATCACTCGCCAGCGGGAGTTCTTTTATATTTCTCTTGTAAATATAAAAGGACCACGGGAAGTTAACTTTGTCTTCTCTTTTACTGAACATTACCCAAAACTTACAATTAGAAATTCATTAATTTTAAGAAACAGTCTCTGGGTACAGGTAGGTTGTCCGCGGGGTATTGCCGATTCATTCACTCATTCACTCTCGCGGTACCCAGCTGTCACGCCGACACACCGTCGCTCGCTGCTGCCGCCGTCGATGCTCGCTGCTGCTTTCTGGGCATTTGTTGTTCCTTTTGTTTCTGGCACAAGTTCACGATTAAGCCATTATTTTCAGTTAATAATTCATCGTCTATTCGCCTTTTGTGACATTTCTTGTGGAGGTGCGACGAAACGCAGCCCATGAAGCGTACCCTCCGAGGCTTCGCAGCCTAAGCCCAGTCCCCTGCTCAATAAGATCGCCCATGGAGACTACCAAGACCCGAGGAAGCCGCTGCAACAAAGATCAACCCCCGGAATTCGGACTTCTGCCGGACAAGCGCAATGAAGAGGAAGACTATGACGCCGTTGGCTTTGACCACCTCATCCATCGTCGTCATGCCCATCGCACCCCGGACGCCCGCTCCCTTTCACGGTGACGTTTACGAAGACATCAATGACTGGATCAATCAGTTCGAGCGAGTTTCCCGACACAAAGTATGGACGCCTCAACAGAGCCTTCAGATCGTCTACTTTTCACTGGAACGGAACGGGTGGGCACTGGTACGAGAGCCCCGACGCCTCAATCAGTTAGTGGGAACAGCTCATGGAAGAGCTCCGACGCTTCTTCGCAAGCCAGCAGCGACAGGAACGTGCTGAAGAGATTCTTCAGGCCAGGGTTCAAAACCCAAACGAAAGGGTCGTCAGCTCTGTCGAGGACATTCTTCGACTCAGCAACCCCGCCGATCCTCAAGCCCCCGAAGCAAAGAAGCTGCGAATCCTTATGCGCGGTGTCAAAGAGAACATCTTCATAGACCTTGTGCGATGTCCACCCACAACTGTCGAAAGTTTTGTGACAGAGGCGACCAACGTTGAACGGGCCCTGCAACCACGAGCCGCCCACAACCATCGACTTCCTGGCATCGCTGCCCCCACGCTGTCCAGCTGCACTATCAGCTCCAATATCTAAGGATCCACGAAATCATCCGGGACATTGTCTGTGAAGAGCTGAAGAAGGTAGTACCTGCCGCCGAACGTCCAGCTTCGCTCCCGATCGCCCAGATTGTTCGAGAGCAGGTCAAGCTAGCGCTCCAGCCAGACGTTCTCGCCGACGCCGCACCGGAACCCCCAGCTTTGAACTACGCCGCAGTTGGTCGTCGTCCGTAGCCTCGTGTCACCCGGCAGTACTCAGCTGCGCCACAACAAGAGGTCTCTTCGCCGCAGTACAATCGTCGTCAAGAGCAGCGTGGAACTCGAAAGACCGACGTGTGGCGCACGGCTGACGGACGCCCAGTGTTCGTCAACTGCGGGGAGGTTGACCACGTTTACAAAGGCTGTCTCTACCGCCAGCTCGGCCTGCGACGATTTGCATTAAACGACCGTCGACCATGCTTTGGAGAACAACCAAAGGACATCGAGAAGTGCATCCGCCATCCGCCGTCTCTAGTGCAGGGTTCTTGCGGTGATCCCGCTCACCATCCCCACGACATCTTGCATTGCCCCTTCGTCGGTCCCGCCGAGAAAGTTTGTCTCCCCTGCCTCGCAGGAAAAAGTAAGTGCGGCAATACCGGGAGGTTGTATTGCCGAAGAAGAACGACGCGACTACCCTCCACAAACCTCGGAGTGCTCCCACACTAGTGACGCGACGGATAGGAACGACGCTTCTGCGACGGTGTCGAATAACCTCGACATTACCATCGACGGCCACGTCGCGACGGCACTCATCGACACTGGAGCAGACTATTTCGTTTTGAGTGGGAAGCTATCTCGCCGCCTTCAGAAAGCGATGACGCTGTGGGATGACACGCAAATACGAACTGCCGGCGAACATCTCATCACACCAGTGAGAAGGCGCACTGCACGCGTGGACATCCACGGGGAGGCCTGTCCATTGAGATTCGTTGTCCTCAAGGACTGCTCAAGAGACGTCATTCTTGGAATGTACTTTCCTTCTTGAATACGGCGCCGTCGTAGACCTTGGAGCGAACAGGTTGACTCTGCGGAAACCTATTCCTACGTTGGAAGATCGCGATGCGACGTCAGCAGCGGTACGAGTCCTTGCCGACCATGTCAACCTGCCGCCGTTATCAAGTGCAATCGTGTCGGTTGGGGTCGTAACAGTTATGTGCGGTGAAGCTCTGTTGGAAGGAAATGTTCAACTGCTCCTGGGGAGAGGAATCGGCATTGCCAGGGGCGTAACAGAAATCAAAGACGGGCGCACCATGGCTCTTTTGACGAACTTCGGAAGAAAACACAGCCCCTGACAAAGAGCCAGGCGTGGACCATGTCGAGGAAGTTCGGGACTCAGTCGTAATCCGCTCCATCTCTGAAGACTCCTCTTCATTGCTGCACAAGAGGACACCGCCTCGCTAGCTTGACATCGACCCGACACTCCAAGTCCCAGAACGACGACAGCTGACTGATCTTCTTCCCGAAAACAGCGAATCTTTTGCCACGTCATCAAATGTGCGCTAAACGACGATTACCGAGCATCAAATTGTTACGGATGAACATGCCCTTCCTGTCCACCAGTCGCCATACCGTGTCTTCCTGAAACAACGGGAGGTCATCCGGGAACAAGTTGAAGAGGTACTCGAGGTCGACATCGCCCAGCCTTCAAACAGTCCCTGGTCCTCCCCCGTCGCGCTGGTAAAGAAGAATAACGTAACGCTGAGAGTCTGCGTGGACTATCGAAGGCTGAATTTTGTGACAAAGAAAGTCGTCTATTCGCTTCCACGCATCGACGATATGCTCGATCGACGACGACACGCCCGTTAGTTCTCATTGATAGATCCGAAGAATGGTACTGGCAGATTGAAATCAACGAGCAGGACCGTGGGAAGAATGCTTTCGCCGCGGTCGACGGGCTGTACGAGTTTAAAGGATTCATTTCGGACTTTGTGCGGCACCAGCCACCTTCCAGCGTGTCATGAACACTGTGCTGGTGAGTCTGAAATTGCTGAGCTGTCTCGTCTACATCGATGATGTCGTGGTATTCTCAAGCGATTTCAACGAGCACCTGAGAAGACTCCGCGCCATGTTCCAAGCCATCAAGACCGTGGGATTGATGCTCAAGCCTTCAAAATGTCGGTCTGCTTACAGCGAACTAAAGTTCCTAGGCCACGTCGTAAGCAGCGGAGGTGTTCATCCTGACCTTGAGAAGACACGCGTAGTGGCCGAATTTTCACCGCCGCGAGGCAAGAAGGCCGTGAGGAGATTTCTAGGACTGTGCACCTATTGCAGGCGTTTCGTCCGAGACTTCGAGAAAATCTCTGCGCCGCTCACCGACCTAACGAAGGACGCCGTCAACATGCACTGGGCAGAAGAGCAGCAGTGCGCATTCGATGAGCTGAAACAGGCTCCAGACGCCTCCGCTCCTCGGCCATTTCGGCCAGCATGCCGTCACTGAAGTCCACACGGATGCCAGCAATAGGGGACTGGGCGCGGTACAGGTACAAATGCAGGAAGGCACAGAATAAGTGATCGCCTATGCAAGTCGGACACTCTCCAAGGCAGAACGAAATTAATCCACGGCAGAGAAGGAATGCCTTGCGGTCGTGTGGGCGATAACCAAGTTTCGTTCCCCCTTGTAGGGAAGTTCGTTCATTGTGATCCCAGACCACCACTCGCTGTGCTGGCTTGCGAGCCTGAAAGATCCGTCAGGACGACTGGCCCGTTGGAGGATACGACAGCTAGAATTTGACATGTCCGTGGTGTACATCTCTAGCCTCAGGCACAAGGACGCGGACTGTCTGTCAAGGGACGCCGTCGAGTCAGCTCCCACCGGCGACGACGACAACGACGAGGACAGTTTTCTCGGCGCAGTCAACCTCGACGATATGGCGGCACTCCAACGAGCCGACCCTGAACGGCGCGCACTGATCGATCATCTGGAAGGAGGAGGATGTAGAGTTTTCCCTGTCTTCTTACGAGCCCTGGCAAGCTTCACCGTCCGATAAGCGCGTGATTTACAAAGAGAACTTCGGGGACAACAATTCGGCATGGCTTCGGTAATCCCTACCGGTCTCCGAGAAAAAATCTTCGAAGCCTGCCACGACGACCCGACGGCAGGTCATATTGACTACAGCAGGACACTGACACAAGTCTGCGAAAATCACTTCTGGCCCAAGCTCCCAAAGACCGTCCACCACAAGATCGTGCCATGAATGCCAACGACGCAAGAAACCACCAACGAAGACCGCAGGACTGTTGCAACCGATCGCACCGCCGACTGTCCCGTTCCAGCAGATTGTAATTGATCTACTCGGGCTATACCCCAAGTCGATGCAGGGAAACCGTTGTATAGTTGTCGCGACGGATTATGTGATCCGGTGCGTCGAGACGAAAGCCCTCCCATACCGGACAGCTCTCGAAGTCGCCGAGTTCTTCATTCAGTTCATCGTTCTCCATCACGGCGCCCCCCATGTACTGATTACGGAGCAAGTGGCAACATTTACTGTTCAGCTGACTCGGGAGGTTCTTCGGCTCAGCGAAACCTGCCACCGACGAACCACAGCGTACCACTCGCAAAACAATGGGCTCACGGAACGGCTCAACAAGACCCTCGCCGACATGATTTCCATGTACGTCAGCGTGAAGTATAAGACGTGGGACGAAGTGTTGCCGTACGTCACGTTTGCTTATAACGCGGCAGTTCAAGAAACCACCAGAGTGACACAATTTCAGCTGATGCATGGCAGAAAAGTGACGACGATGCTCGACTCGATGCTGCCCCATGAGCCAGTTGACGACGGGACAGTAGTCGCCCAGGTGATTAGTCAGCGAGCAGGGGAGGCGCGCAAGCTACTCCGCCAGCGGATTCAAGGCCAACAACGTGTCGACGCTAGCCGGTACAACGTCCGCCGACATGACGTTCATTTTCAACCGGGAGACAGAGTGTGGGTATAGACACCGATACGACGCCGCGGCCTTAGCGAGAAGCTCTTGAAGCGCTACGTCGGACTGTACTAGGCGTTACGTCGCCTCGGAGACCTGAACTACGAGGTGCTTCCAGATGGAACACAGTCGTGAGGACGTCGCCAGTCACGACCCGAAGTGGTGCCCGTCGTTCGTCTCAAGCCCTATTATGCTTGATAGGACTAATGTCTATTTGACCCCGCGGTTCACTCTTTGCTGCTATTCGGCGTGGCTCTATGTTAATTTATTTAAGTGTCACATTGGCGCGATGCACTTTTAAAGGGGGCAATAATGACGCGTGCATGACCGAGAAGAAACGCTTTTCCGTTCATCTACAAGATTCGTGTTTATTCTTACAACGAGCGTAAAAGGTAAGAAGGCCGGAGTGACCTTGCCTAGTCAGTCTCGCCTTAGCTCATTCCCGAACATTCAAGGCCGAATCTTCGAGAAGCCAGGTTCAATAAATAAGGAGCCCAGCGTGGTATTGCCGATTCATTCACTCATTTGCTCTCTCGATACCCAGCTGTCACGCCGACGCACCGTCGCTCGCTGCTGCCGCCGTCGACGCTCGCTGCTGCTTTCTCAACGTTTGTTTTTCCTTTTGCTTCTGGCACAAGTTCGCCGATTAAAGCTTTATTTTCAGTTCATAATTCATCGTCTCTTCGCCTTCGTGCGTGACAATATGTTACTTTAAAACCAGGCGGCATATATGATTTGGGAAGGAGGTATAGCTCCTCCGCGGAGTCTCTTTTTTAGCTTGCGCAGAGCCTTCGGCTGCGTGGTGTAAACATTACCCGATGATCAGAGGCGTTAATGACACCAGAGGCATCACTTGCGCGACGGCGCAACGCTGGTTCAATGACGCTACCTACCTTCCCGTTTCTTCGCTCATTTTTTGCATTTTCTTTTTCAGACGCTGCCTGCTATTGTTCCGCCCTCGCCACGTGCGCCATCGTTAGAGACAGAATATTCTTATCGTCTCATGTTCTTACGCTCTGCTTTACCTTTCGATGGACACTGCAATCTAATGTCGTGTGAGTGTCACATAAAATTGGAGAAGGGTTCCGGGGGGGGGGGGGGAAAGGCGGCCGGCTCCCAAGTTCAGCTTTTTCCTAATGACAAGTCGGCATACACCAGCTTTTTTTATGAAGATATTATAAGTTCTCGGTGACATAACAAATAGTAGGTCAACAAAACAGATCTGGGCAGCGTTTCGCCCATAATGTCATCTCCTGGCAGACCTACCCCCACCCTTCAGCCCCCAAGCCTGATTTATAAACCAGCCCCTGCAGTGACGCGTTGTCATTCGATACTCTACATTGGATAAAATAGCTCGTAACAACCGCTACAATCCATCGTAATGGGACACGGAGTATGGTGATGTCTAGGTAAATAAATCGAACCATTTTGTAAACAGGCTACAGACATTAAAATACACATCCCAAGTAGCGAATGCGCCGGAAAGATCAGCTTTCATAGGCAATATCAGCCATATTGGTAATTTAAAACAAAAACTCAGTTTTTTATTTCTTAATGTTCTATGGCGTCTTGCAGATACTGCGACCAACTACGGTCACTGTGGATGCGGTGCACCAGCACCACTAGTCGTTGAGACAAAAAGCCTCAGGCTGTAATTGACTGCAACATTGACCTGGCAGAGGGAAATTTGGAGAAAATCAAGAATGCATTTTTTTGCCGCAGAAAAGTACACAATTTTTACTTTTTCAACTATTCAAAATTCCCGGGCGCAATTCAAAACACACTTAAAATAGTTGAGCGCTAATATTCTTTTAAAGTGGACAAAGTATAAAAAATGCTCTGTAAAAACGTTTCAGCCGGATTACTTATTTCTAAGACGTTTCAAAAAATCGCGAAAATGTGCCTAAATATGAGAGTTGCGCAAGCGGTGGTTTGTAGTTTTATTTTAATTAACCTAAAAACTTATCCAAACTTTTTCTAACCAATTCAAGTAGACCAGTTGACTTGCAATATACACAAAAAAATTTAGTTTGTAGACGTTTTTTATTTTTTATTTATTTCTGTGGCCTTCAAAATTGCGTCTGTGCAAAATTAAGAACATCGTAGTTACACCTCCTCTCAGACGCAATTAGTTTACGCAAATAATAATTTTTTTTTCAGAAGTCCAATAATTTTGCATGGACACTTTCGTCATTTCATATCAATTGAAAAGAAAAATAAGCATGACACCCCCCCCCCACCGTCCTTATCTGAACACACCCTGCACTTCACTGAATATATATCCGCTGTGCAGTAAGCACTTGAATGTGGGAAGTTTGCTGAAAAAGAGTTTAATACATTTCGCTAGGCATCGCTTGAAACTGGCGACGCTACGGAAGTCTCTGTCTTGACTGAGACTTCCGTAGCGTGGCGCGGACGGAAAGAGTTATATATTTTTAATATATATATATATATATATATATATATATATATATATATATATATATATATATATATATATATATATATATATATAATAGTGTGGGGCGATTGCAGATAAGAAGGAGTAAAGGATGTCTTGTCAGAATATTAATTTCACTTTATATTTTATATGTAATTGTCTCATTTATAGTGCCGACAAATTCAAAACAGATTTTTGCGCATAAAATGACGAGAACCTTGTGGCATTTTGCTACCAACACAGGTACCGATAGAGTAACCAAAGGGTTGTCTCAACAGCGGCGGCGATCTCAAAGGAGCCGTCAAACCTAGTAGCGCGCGGTCCCCACATCTCCGCGGCAATGTAGACGACGTTTAGGGCTACATTACCGCGGGTCGGTTCGATTAATTACCTCCGTCGGTGCCAATGATCGACTACCTTGTCTCACTCTCTCGAATATAGCGGAAGAGAAGACACACGTACCAGAGTAAGGACAGAGTCCAAGAGCATTTATTAACACACTCTTAAAATGAACTACAATGTCCCCAATCCAAAATGCCCCCGCGCCGGCAAGGTAAGAAAAGGTCCTTACCTGCCAGACGCGGGGTTCCGGAGAGCCAAGACCGGGGAAAGCCTCGGAGAAGTCGCCGACACACGTCCGATCTCTTTCGCGGTCATCCGGACGAGTCCCTTTCCCGAAAGCGGGAAGACAAGAGGCGAAACCTCCTCGCCTCTCAGCAGTGGTCCGCGTCCGAGCGGGGGAACGGAAATCGGTCCCCCCGGGAGAGAGTGAGAGGAGAGCCCCCCCCCAAGCCAGGCGGCTCTCCGCCTCACGAACAGGTCGAAGCTCACGGCGAAGACAACCGAGCGTTCCGACCCGCGGCCGTTATCACAGCCATCGGGGAAGGGAGACCATAGGAATCCCCACATCCCCCCTCCTTAAAACGGTAGGTGGGTCTCAATAAAAAATAAAGGAGGCCCACCTGCTCTCATAAAATAATATATCTCTCTGCGCACCCCCAACCAATACACGCGACACCCAGCGCGCGTCTTCACAGTGTCCCTCGTCAACAGCTCACGCACCAGGCCGAAGAAAAGGAAAGATCCAGTCCTTTGACAGTCGCCGTCAAAGCACCGCAGAGCATCACAGGCACCGCGCTGAAGCCGCTGCACCCAGGTGTCGCGGTACGAGCTGGCTGCAGTGGAGGGAAGTCAGGCGGTCGAGCAGGCGGAAGCACCAAAAGGACCAACGACCGCAGCCCACCAGCGGAGACCAGCTGGGGAAGTCCCAGACACGTCGCCCGGGGGCGCGGCGCCATCTCGGCCGCAGTGGGCTGGTGAAGGGGGGGGGTGGACGACCTCGGAGCAGACCTGCGAAGTCGTAATGTGCCAGCAGCCAACACGCCCAGAGCCGGCCGTAGACCTCCCGAAAGGGAAGAAAGGGCGCCGCCGCCCCCAAACGAGGGGGCGCGCGCAACCGTCGCTCGCCTGTCGGGCCGCAAAGGCGGCAGAAACGGGCAGGGGCAAACGACAAACAAAAACCACAAAAAAGGTGGCCAGTTTGTCAACGGTGACAGGAACATGCCAGAGTGACCCGCTTCGACACCGGAAGGAGAAGCCATAAAAAGGGGGCCCCTCCGTTCGAAACGCGTCCACATACCAAGCAAACTAATTGAGTTCGCTTAATGTGGACACCGGGGAGAGAGCTTCTAGGAAAAACGCCGAGTTCTCAATCCGTTGCGCAGGCAGCTAACACAGAGGCTGCCTACAATACCCGGTTTTATAGTTACCGGAAGAGTCCGTTGACTATAAGTGGCCAAAAACAGATAACAGTCTGCAGCTGGCCCGTCTTCTGAAGTCGCGGTAAAGGGATACGGGGACTTCGAAGGGGCGGATAGAAAGAAACCGCCTGCATGGGCGTCTGCGAGCGGGGAAGACGCAAGTTCCCGCGCAAAATAGCCGCCATCTTGCTCCCCACGGAGGAAGACAAAAGGGGCATCAGCTCACACGCTCAAGCCTGCTAGCTTCGCCAAATATTTGAGCTAGCTAGTTCACCGAGGCTAGAAAAACATGTCTTGCACTCGATACGGCTTGATCAAGGGCTCACAACGGTGTGGACCCTTCTTTTGAGGCAAGGCCAGGTTTCAGAGCAACGTAACTGCTGAGAGTCTTAGAGTCACTCTTCCACCTGGATCACGCGAGTCTGACAGATATCGCCAAAGGGCGCTCTGGCTACATGGCGCCTGGGTTTCAGAGCAACATAACCTCCGAAAGTCTTAGAGTCACTCGTCCACCCAGATACTGTCACAGTGCGCCTCAGACCACGTAGCGCCACCACCATGAACGCAAAACTAGTGTCGTTCTTGGAAAACAACAACAGGCTGCAGGAGTACGTTGGCATCAAGCAGATACAGATCTTTCCCGAAGAAAACCCTCCGCGCCCACTGCAATACCAGCAGTGAATACAGCGCGCGCATCAACAGTGTGCAAACTGCTTCTCGACGCCGACGGTTACGCGGCCCGGCTCCCGGAGCCCGTCAGTAGCAGTACCAGCTACTTATCGACGTTATTGGCAGGCGTACCGTCCGACTCTAAATGAGTGTCCGCGACTACTCAGAGTCAAAGAAAACGCGAATATTTACATTCCCAGATTGCACTGCTGATCCGTCGCTACTCTTTTCTGCCAAGCCTCGCTCCTCGCCGGACATAAAAGTCCACCCGGTTCTCAAAAACATAATCAAAACTTCTATATACATTTTCCCTTCAGGACGAGTTGCTGGTGGCGCGCAAGGAACCCAAATACACACAGGTGAAGGGTTCGCCTCAAGCATGGAGAACAAAGGGCCTCCCGCAACAACGAATGTTGCTTGACGCACGCCAATTCAAAACAGGAACACGCGTACGAATCACACTGCGCTCGCTCAAAGGAGTGACACTGCGGGTTGCCGGCTCGGCATTAATTGCTCAACCATAAGTGGCGAGATCAGGACGCTCGTGGTACGCGGCGATCAAAGGCAAGGATGTGGGCGAATAGGCCGGACAAGGGGACGGAGGCCAGGAGCCATGACCACGATAAAGAAGCCGTGGCCCCACGTTGGGCGCCATTTTATGTGGGATTTGCTAGCTACCAACTAACACAGGTACCGATAGAGTAACCAAAGGGTTGTCTCAACAGCGGCGGCGATCTCAAAGGAGCCGTCAAACCTAGTAGCCTTGCGGTCCCCACATCTCCGCGGCAATATAGACGCAGTGGTGGGAATGCTGCGCCAATTGCGCCTAGCTGCGCCAATTCATAGATGCTGCTACATCCTGCTACAATTGGGTGTTTTTTGCTAAAATTGCGCCATCCCTGCTCCAAAGGAACATTTCCGCGACCGAAAATTGCAAAAAGCTCCTTGTCGCCTCAGAACGAACACCAGGTGGCGCAATTTACCGCCCATTTCGAAGGGAATACTATAGATAGTCAAGACAAACCAGACGAATGACAGCCGATAGCCAACAGAATCCAATCGTAATCCTGTCTTCCTTGTTTGGGCCGGTGGGCCCGTTCGCCTCGGTGCTTCCTGCAATGGCGCTTTCAACACCGAAAGGGGGTCCCTTTCTTTTATCATTATGTTGGCCTGCCGCAGCACTTTATTTACGGTGTATGTTGTTGAGTTAAATAGTATAAAGAACCCGAGAGCGTGTCGTTATGGGTGCATGGTTGTGGCAGGTTTAATCGATGTAGCAAACCTTAACTGAACGTATTAACAGGCGTGTTTTAGACCGTGTTTGAACACTTTCGCTTGCGTGATTGGCAAATCGGCTCGCGATTGACGCTTTTCGTGATATGTGTGGAGTGTGCTGCTTCTGTGATTCTCGAACAGTTAGTAATAACAATATTTACGTGCAAATAAAAAATATTATTAAAGCGAAAGGCACGATTAGCGGCGAAGAAGGCACGGCATGAACTGGTCATCGCTCGTTTTTCTCTTTTTCGAATTGGAAGGTTGTTGCCAAAACTACTACCTAGTGCGGTGAAATCTCATTCGGGTTACCTACCAATGATGTAAAGCATGGTGCTGGTTAATTTCGTAACGACTATTTTTGCTGGCTGGACGTTTCGCGAAGTTGGAAAGTACAAATTTCCGGGATATTTCGCGGGTAAAAAAATTGGGAACCAGATGGTATGTATGCTTTTTATTCGTTTCCATGGTATGTCTTATTGGCATGACTAATATTTTGCGCTGGCTTAATTAGGCCCTCGCTAAAATTAAGGTGTTCACAATATCACATGTGATCGCGATCTTTTTTTCTTTTTTTTTAGCCCGCGAGGTATTTTGGAAACTTGCACATTCCAAATTTGCAAAATGTTGAGTCTGGCCATTATGTGAAACGGTACGGTGTCGTCTTTGCGCTAGCTGTGTCGCGAATGTATTGGTAGCGCCGGAATGTACCCGAGTTTAAGCTTATGTCTCAAATTTTAAGGAGAGCAGACTTCTTAAATATTTTGCTGTCTCAAATTTTAAGGAGAGCAGGCTTTTTAAATATTTTGCTCGCTCAGTGACTTGTGAAAACTGTGCCGCTCTGTCAATAGCCAGGTTGAAAATATCTAACTTTTTCAAGAATCTCGCATTCAGTGACTTATCTTTTAAAAGCCATGCACATTTGAATACTGTCATGGTAAATTCTTCTGATATCATCAAGGAAATATTATTGTTGAGCATATTCTGTGCAGGGCGTCATAGCAAGTTTAATGTGGACATGGTACTAATCAAGAGATCTGTGTATTTATGACTTGGTATTGCTGGGCGGTGTTTCCGTTTTTATTTGAACAAGCCTCTATAGCCTAGGGCATCCAGTACAGCTATTGTTTTTTATTGGTACATGCTAGTCAATATTTTTGTTCTGTATTTTGTATTGTGTAAGACACCAGAAAGAAATGTAATATATGTTCTGTTCCCAATTGATTGGGCTACTGTTTTCACATTATACTATGAAAGATCTGTATATATTTCAGACACATTTATTTATATTCTGTTTACCTGTCATGCTGGGCGGTGCTAGTGGCATCCAGTACAAGTATTGGTTTTTAGTGGTACATGCTAATCAATTTTTGTTTTGTCATTTATTGCGGGTTATTTGAATTGTTTCTATTGTTGATTCTACTCAAGAGATCTGTGTACATGACAGATAAATTTGTGCTGTTGTTTACCTGTCTTGCTGGGCGGCAGACCCCTGCTACAAAAGTTGTTACAGCTGCTCCAAAACACGTTTTTGCCTGCTACACGAGCTGCTCCAAAAGTCTCGTGGGCATTCCCACCACTGTAGACGACGTTTAGGGCTACATTACCGCGGGTCGGTTCGATTAATTACCTCCGTCGGTGCCAATGATCGTCTACCTTGTCTCACTCTCTCGAATATAGCGGAAGAGAAGACACACGTACCAGAGTAAGGACAGAGTCCAAGAGCATTTATTAACATACTCTTAAAATGAACTACAATGTCCCCATCCAAAATGCCTCCCCCGCGCCGGCAAGGTAAGAAAAGGTCCTTACCTGCCAGACGCGGGGTTCCGGAGAGCCAAGACCGGGGAAAGCCTCGGAGAAGTCGCCGACACACGTCCGATCTCTTTCGCGGTCATCCGGACGAGTCCCTTTCCCGAAAGCGGGAAGACAAGAGGCGAAACCTCCTCGCCTCTCAGCAGTGGTCCGTGTCCGAGCGGGGGAACGGAAATCGGTCCCCCCGGGAGAGAGTGAGAGGAGAGCCCCCCCCCAAGCCAGGCGGCTCTCCGCCTCACGAACAGGTCGAAGCTCACGGCGAAGACAACCGAGCGTTCCGACCCGCGGCCGTTATCACAGCCATCGGGGAAGGGAGACCATAGGAATCCCCAGAACCTTTAGACACAAAAAGTCGTATATCATAAAGCGAAGGAAACTCGCTTTTAGGCTCGCCGCCGGTATGATAACCTTAATAATATTAGTAATAATCTTTATTTTCACGTGCCCAAAAACAACCAAAAGGTCTTCCCTTTGGTTCACAAAAAACGAGTGAACGCCAAATTAACAAACACAAAAAATAAAACAGACATCACAGATAGGTAGGGATCCCTTGCAATTGCTTGCGGTAAACAAAAGAATCACTGAATATTTCAGTCCCGGAATTGCCAAAGCGATTGAACAGTGATCACATGCGTGACAAGGGTGAAGATCTGCATATGGTTTTGACATAAAAAGTAGAGTGATTCCTAGTCAAACGGGAGGGGACTATTAACAGTGAATAAAGGCGAATCCTTATCTATAATTCCAGTTATTATCTTCTGAAAAAAGATCAAGTCGCGTTCTGTTCTTCTGACAGAAAATGACCTCAGCAAGAACTTATCTAGAAGAAAGTTGTAATCAAAATAAAAGCGGCACTGACGATAGCGATCGGAAACGATGCGTACTAAGCGTGCTTGCACACTTTCAATTTTTGTTGACTGCGATTCTGACAAATAATTCCGAAGCTATCGAACCGAATTCAAGCCTTGACCTAACAAGAGAGCAAAATAAACGAATACATAATACAGGCAGGGTTTTTAAATTGCTTCGTGATGCGACATATCAGTCCCAATACCTTTGTCGCGCTGCCAACAATAAAAGACGCATGCAAAATAAACATGAATTCATTATCTATGCTCACGCCAAGGTCTCTTGCAACAGAAATGCTTTTGATTAAAGTTCTTTTTAATACCTAATCGTAATGTATTACATTACGACGTCTGCACTAGGGACAAGACATTTGTTTTGAAAAGGTTCAGTGACAAGCTATTTGCTTTACAACACTGAACTATCCGCGACACATCACTCTGTGAAGTCTGCAGGAGTATGAACATTTATAAAAAGCTTAATGCCACCTGCAAACCACAAAAGCTCGGCATTCTAAACATATGACGCCAAATCATTCACGAAGATAATGAACAAAAGGGGGCCAAGAATGTACCGCTCGGGAACACCAGAATTGGGGAGAAAAATTCTTATGGGACAAATATCCATTCGAACACGGTTGAAACGACTTGATAAATAACTTTGAAACGATTTGCACAGCTCTGCACAACAACCATATCAAGATAATTTATGTAATAACAACTCATGGTTTACTTTCTCAAACGTCTTTGACATATAAAAATATATACGATCAATTTGACCTCTGTTCATAACAACAGGGGCAGAGAAGGTCAAGGAAGCGCACAAATTAGTTTCAACTGACCGTCCCGTGAAGAAACCGTGCTGGAAAGATACAAACTTTTGGTGGAAGTAAAAATGAATTTGGTCGCGCGTAACGCTTTCAAACACCTTAGAAAATATAGACTATAAAGTTATAAGGCGATAGTTCAAGCAACAGAAGCGTCACAACCTTTGAAAATAGGTACAAGCATCGCGTTCTTCCAAAGCAATCGAAGAACACCGGAACTAAGAGAGAAGTTAAAGGCGTGCTTCAAAATAGATAAACCCAATTCACCACAACCCTTAATAATAAAAGATGGAATGAAGTGAGCCCCAGTAGATAATATTGGTATTAGTTTCTTTATAGCTTCAGCGATTTTATCGATATCTACTCTTATAGAAGACAAAAAGTCGTGGCAGTTGATTTTAATATTCTCAGGCTGAACGGCTTGTTGAACGGTGGAGCAGCAGTCACTGAAGTAATTGGCAAACATATCTGCAACCTCCGCAGGGGCGGACACATAGCTATCGTTAAGTGAGCGATCGGGTAGGCAAAATATTTGGTTAGTATTGTGCGTGTGCTGTTTGCAAACTTCCAAACATTTTTGGGCTAAGTTCAAGCTACGCTCTTTTCGGTCAAGGTTGATGCGCTTATCTGTAGCGTACAACATTTTAGCTAGAGCACGATAAATGCAAAACTGAGTATAGCATAAAGCATTTCCAGTTCGCTTAAACAGTCCGTGAAAGTTATTTTTCTGACGCAAGCAAGTTTTTAATTCTTTAGAATACTATTTGGGATGAATTGAAGGCTTGAAAATCGCTGAAGCACAAAAGTATCAATCGCGCCTTTAACAATCGACGAAAACTTCTCAGTCATTGTTTCCGTGTCAGTAATTGGGCGAACCCCGCTCCAATTAAAATTTTCGAAAGTCTGTACATGCTCAGATAATCCGCCTTGGGCATAGTTGTAAGTACAGTAACTACGGGACAATGGCTTTTTCGTGGAAAGCAGAAGATAACCTCGAATGGTGGGTGAAACTCATATTTTCGCACTAAGAAATGATAACAGGAGTCACAGAATCGACTGGTATGTTGGATAAAACAAGGTCCAGAACATTTCCAGCGCTATTCTGAATTGGGTTAAGTTGATCGAGGCCACAGTAGTCCATGAACGACAGTAACCATGAAGCCTTATTTAATGTTATAGGGTTGTTGCAATTAGCAAACCTCAGCGGCCAGTCCACTCCTTGAAGATTAAAATCTCCATATATCTGTACTCTGTATATCGAAATATTTATTTGTTTACGAAGTGCCTCAATATGTTCTATAATATTTACTTCATCAGAAAGTGCTGGAAAATAATAGTTTCCAACTTTATAACTAAAGTTATCGCCTGCCTTCCTTACCCGGACAGACTCAAAATATGTTTCCAGGTTAAAACGACGAAGTGACGAAATAAATGTTCTCGCTAGCAATTAAAACGCCACCACCAAACTTTTGGCCAGTAGACTGGTAATCTCGATCACGGCGATACACATTGTAGTTAGGTGTAAACGAGTTGGAGTCGAGTATCCCATTACAGAGCCAAGTTTCCGTGAGTCAAAAAACATCTAACTTCATTGTCACTATGTTGGGCATGAACGCATCGGCCTTCGTTCGCAGGCCCCTCACGTTTTGAATTTTGATAGCATACACTAATCCTTGCAGCCATTCTCGCGTGTTACGATTTCCTGTTTTTCAAAACACGCGTATTGTCAAGGCGACCGAAAAACTGGTTCAAGATATTGCCCTCGGGCCAAACTTCGGATTTATTTGGAGCTGCAAACACTGTCTCGTCGCAAGCCAAGTGGAACGACGAGTAGGATGAAAACATGGTTGCGAACTTAGAACAGACAATCGTTCTTCCTTCTAGGAAAGGCTCAATGAGGTATGCAATGTCAGCAACAGACGTGGTCGGGTCAAGCCTGGAACAAATAGAACGAAGCGTCGTACGGGTCGAGAAACAGCATTCACCTTGTCGGATTTTGCGTTACCAGACGACAGCTTGGCTCGTCGCCGGCGGGCGTCACCAGAATGGAACCGTTGTCCATCGTGCACGCTGAACTCACTCCGTCGATACCCCGTAATCCAGAAAGCAGCAATGGGAAATTGCGCTCGTCAGCACTCACGGTGTCCGGTCGGCTTGTCGAATGATGCGGCAGATTCTCGTGACCAGGCGTCGCCGAGGGTCGACCTTGCACGTTCAGCGGCAGCCGTGTTTTCACGGGAGGGTCATGAACCTCGGATGTATTCGTGTCCGGGACCTTTACGGCGACGGTAGAAAACGACGTCTGTGACGGCGGTAGAAGTGGAATACGGTCCAGAACTTTCTTGTGCAGCCGCAGAACTTCAGAGCGAAGACTTTGGTTTTCCGCATGGAAGCGTTTGAATTCTGCCGTCAGACTTTCGAGCTTGTTCCTCATGTTGTCGATGACACGCATAAAATTCGCTGAAATGAACAGGCGTTCTTGCGCTGTAGCTGACTCACTCATCCGCGGCGTTCAAAATGTTGTTGACGATTGAAGCAGCATCGCCAGCAGCGTTCGGCGATAGGCCACGTCACCTAGTGCAGTCGGAACACTTGAAAATGCTTTTCCCGGTTTCCATAAACACGTTGTACTCCTCGAGGCCGACGTCAAGGCGTTTAGAATGAAATCTCCGGCTGCAGCCGGCCGAGCAAACGAGATATTGTTGCTTCGATTATACTTCGTTTCACCTTATGTTGTACCGCAGCGAAGGCTAGAAGCGCGAGCTCATAGCGTTGGCAGCTGCCTTTAATGCACGAGAGCTTGTGCCGCCGAGATGTGCCCCAGAGCAAGGAGCTCGCGCTTGTAGCCTTTCCTGCGGTACATCATAGGGTGAAACAGAGTATAGAAGCGCGCTGCGCACGAACCGCACAGTCCTTCAGCGTAGCACTGCAAGACGCGTCTTTCTTAGCCAGTGCCATCGCGTCGAATGGTCATGTTTGGTAGTAAATAACTTACGTGAATACATTAAGAAGTTTTAGAAGAGCGCAACTAAATGCTTTGAGCACGCAAAACTGGCGTCATCGCAGTTGCACACTCGCCGAGCTCAAACCGTGTTCTGAATCGGGCCATGGCGAAGACGCTATTTCTTTACGCGAAACTTTGAATTCGCTAATCTAAAACTCGCAAAAAACAGAAAAGAAAGAAAGACGTTTTATCACTTTAAGACAGAATGTCTGGGTGTGAGTAATTCGTCCTAAATAATATTAGTTGTTTGTTACGTTCCGCGCATTAATACAAACAAAACAAAAACTCTGAAACATGGCACCTTGAGGGACTGAAATCTGCAAACATGCCTGATATGAGATATTTTTATCACGTGGTCGGACATCGTCTGTAATACATGCTTTACCCACAAATATAAAATGATATAGCTGTTAAGTATTTATAAAAACGATTGTTAAGATATTACCTTGCAAACACATGATGAATACCGGAAAACGAATATTTCTAAACTATAAATTGAACGAAACCATTTTCTTTTAAATTATCGTCATTTATTTTATTTTACATGGGTATCCATCCCCATGAGAGACATGCTGCGCAACATGATCGGGGAAGGAGATAGAGCCAATCTGCTGGGCCCTCTCTTTTTTAGTCTGATCGGGGCATTTTGCTGCGCGTGTATAAGTTACCTGAAGTGCAGCTGTTCTGCAAACAGCCGAGTAATTACTTACGCGGCGTTAAATCATTGGTCCAAAGACGCTACCTGGCGCTTTACTCCTGCGCCGTTGTCTTTGAGACACAACCTGCTATTGTTCCGCCCTGGCCACGCCCCCTATCGGTCGGGGCGGAAGCTTCCGTAACGTCGCCCGTTCCTATGCTCCACCTTCCGCAGAGGAAGCTGAAAGTCTTCAAGGTCAGTCCAACGTCGTGAGATCTCTAAGAGGGGCGCATTTGGCGCGTTCTAACATGATACGTTGAATCGGCGGATATGGTTCGTAACATCCGCTACTGTTTATCGTAAGGGAAAATAGAGTATAGAAATGCCGAGAGAAATGACTCAGACTGTTTTGTCAGCTAACTACCCAAACTAAACCCTGGAAAGGAAGAGCAATTAATTTATGATAAACCAAGTAACATCCTAAAGACGGAACGCGCCGAAACGTTGTTTTGTATTCAATATCAACCACATCACCAATAATAAACAGTTCACGTTGTTTTATAGTTTTTAAGGTGTCTGCATTTTAATATGACCAAGTGCAGCCAATGTGGCATGCGGCGCACGAGTGCCAGGTCTCGTTAAGAAAGAAACCCTCCACGGGTAAGCAACTGCAACATTGATCTGGCTAAACGTTTATTTTGCTAATTTAAAACAAAATAATACATGTTGTTGCAGATATAAAATTACAGGTTGTCGCAACTCCCTCGAATGTAAATTCCTAAAAAAAATCGAGGATATTATATTTGTTTATTGCCGCTCAAAAGTTCCAACTTTTTATTTAGATTTTCAGCAAATTCAGGGCACAATATAAAAACTTTGGGGACAATAGAACGCTAAATATTTCTGAAAAGTGCACAAAGCGTGAAATACTTTGCAAGAAATGTTTCAGCTCAATAACGTAACTTTAAAACACCTTAAAAATTCACCGATAAATGCCTCAAAATGATAGAGTTGTTCAAAAAGGTAAGTTTGTAATTTTTGTATCTCTCTTCAAATATAAAGTCAAGCGAAGTCATTACAGGAATAAAAAAAGCCAAATTTAATAGCGACTGCTCGACCAGCTTGCGCGTATTAATACATAAAAATATTAACGTTCCAAAAAGTTGTACTTCTTACTCCCGGGGCCCTCAACGTTGCATCAACTCGCAATCGAGAAAATCTTTGTTTTCCCCTCCTCTCAGGCGTGATTCGTTATCACAAAAATACGGAAGTATCTTGCAAACGCCAGTACATCTGTTCATTGCGTAACCGTGTCTCGCTTCCTCAACTTCAAAAAAAAAAAAACTAGAAAAAAAATAGACACGACATTTCTCTGACTGTTCTTATCTGAAGAGTCACTGGAAGCATAAACCCGCTGGCGCACTTCCCATATACCATGCACGGCGACACGGCGTTTCTCTGTAGACACGGTGGCAGAATCGTCTGCGCCTCGAGCCCGTTCAAAGGTTGTTTGCTTCGTGTTTAAATGGTATTAAAGCAACGCTGTGTGTGTTTTCCTTCCACTGGTCCGTCTTCTCTTTTTGCACTCTTTAAATACCATTTCAACATGACTAACCAACTAGCCCAACTACACGCCTTGTTGTGTTCGCTTCGTACAGATTCGAACGCGTCTGCACACAGTTGTGTAACCAATGTTACAAGACGAGGAAGGGTTCAGTCCTTGCAGCCGGTCTTTTGTACCATGTATTAGCAGTACAAGCTCGGCTCAAGAAACGCAGGGCGTGACTCTCTATGTTCGCCCACCTTTCTTGGTGATTGGTGATCGGTTCTTCGTCGTTCTTATCGGCTAATGTTCCGACCCCATTGGCTGCGGAGCAATCATTGCGAATTGACGCCGACTATGACAGGATTAATACGGGATGGCGGTCTTTCGGTTGTCCCACGGCGCGAGCTTCTATACCTTCCATAGCACTTGGGCGGCGTATCGTGAGCCTTCGGTCGTGCACGTGCAGCCGAAGCACAGTGGAAGGCAACGATCGTCTGCCGAATTTCGGGGCGCCCGAAAAATGCGTCTTGCGTTTTAGTCCTTTCAGTCACTAGGAATAACGGGCGCCATAGTGTCGAATTTTCGGCGTCACCTAGGAGGAGAGACAAGCGTGGCGCATAGGTTGAACACGAAGGCTGCCTCGGACGCCCATGTTCAATTGGTGGGAACACGAGTGTGCATAGAACGCTGATGAAGCACTCGTGCGCCATCTGTGCCGATAGCTTTCGGTGTTAGCACTTTGTGCTGATGATTGCGAAGCTCGATCTTGTTAAAGTAGTCCGCCACGAAACTAACTCTTTGCGTAACACAACAAACTTAGGTAAAAGATATTCCCACCTAATGGATTCGACCAATTAAATTATCTCAGATCTTTTTTTTTTTTTTGCATGTCCTGATTTTTTGCAGCGTTAGTAGCTGGTCACGAAGTAGCAAAGTTTCAAAAGAAGTGATGTTGCAGAAGACTATTTGGGGTGATTGAATTTTAAGCTGGGGTCTCAACGCACATATATCATACAAAAGACAGTCTGCATGCAATTCAAACAGCAGTCATCGCGAAATCCGTGCTTCGAATGCCGCATGGCAATGAGTTCCAGAAGCGCACTTGGCACGCTGCATTCGAACCACGTATGTTGCGGTGACTCGTGGTTCCGGACTCCTCTTTGTGATGTATTCGCTGCGTAATCGCAGCTTAAGTGTCCTCGTTGAACAATATTTGCTTTCCTATGTACTCGCTTAGTGAGAACAAGCAACACATAAAACTCGAATTAAACAAACGTGCCTCGTGATTCTTGTGAGTAATGTTTGCGTATAGTTCCTCGCATAGAGTGGATAATGTACGCTCGAGGTTCAACCCGCTAGAGTGCTGCTGAAAATTTAATCAGACGGCAGCCAGTCAAAAATTGGTTTCCGGTAGTCTATGGGGAAAAAGTGAGTGCATTTTTCCCTGCGGTCGATTGTAAAGGCAAATATCCCGAATAATTTGTACGTTCAAGGTAGCCTGAAACATTTCTCAGTTGCACAGACGCGATGATTGGTCAGATTCCACTTTCTTCTTTCAAAGTTATGGCATTGAAGGTGGTCCTAAAACAACTTCATACATTCATTTATGTGCGCTGTCGAACACTATTAGCGCGAGCACGGTGTCGGCGCCTCTCAGGATGTGGAATATACGTGCCAGACGAACGAAGGACATTTGGAAAACTAAGAGAGGCGGCAAGAACTACGCAATAACACTGGATCTGTAACTACCTATGAATGTAAACGATCAAAATTAATTGAAGGCCACGAAATACAGTCCGACTTGCAATGAATAAATACTGCTGTATTCTTTCTGCTCATTAATATGTGCGAAAATGCTTCTTCTGCGTTCAAAACATCACCCGAACGCTCGAAATCTTTGAAAATAGTAAGGCGTCAGAGAACAAGTGCTTGATAAAAGCTGGCCGGCATAAGCAATTATGAAAAAAAAGAAAAAAAAAACTTGTCATAACTTACGTACCTTATACATTCCGTTTTGAATGATTTAACCACTCGTAAAGATGCATGACGGGGCTCATTTTTATCTAAGGATAGAACTGGATTATTCTCAACAAAGCGCTACCGGAATGCTGGAGTACCTTTAACACATTCTACATTACTTTCGAATGTTATTTTGCTTAGAGTCGTCACTCGTTTTCACACACCTGCAATGGAACAGAGGTCTGGGCACTAATTATAGCGAAGTTTTACATAATTCGCTGGTGAATAAAAGTACTGTAATTAAAGCAATTTCAATGTTAGATTTATAATAAAGTTACATACTATTCGGTACGACCAAAATAACAAAAGTGATCCATGGTATTTCCCGGCGAGGAGAAAAAATGAAGGAGCGTTTTCCCATAGGAATGCACAGGAGCACCGCAAAGGTAGGCTGACTGCTGTCTGCATCAATTTGCCACCCGGAAGTCGCATAGACACTAGCGTTAGTTGAACCTCTAGCGTACATTATAATAACTCTATGGTTCCTTAGAGTGCTTAGTTTGCAACGTTCTTGTCACGGAGGTGGGGAAAATCTTCACTAAATGAAAATAATAGCCCACTCCGAGGCCAACAAAAATGACTTTAAAAAGAATAGAAGTGCTAGGTTGGACCGATGGCAGGCGATAGGTCCACGCCCGGTGCAATGTCAGGTAAGGAGGCGACGACACGTAGATGGTCAAAAACAAAACACAAATTTAATAAGACTTAACACAAAGCAGTCGGTGGCGCGCGGCGACAAAGTAGGAACAACATAGAAATCACTTAGCGAACTATCCAGAAACCCTCGGGAGTACATGCACTAACATCCCGGTTAGTAACGCTAACATCCCCGAACAACCCTCGATAAGACAAACTTAAAATTGATCGAACACGTTGTCCCTAGCCAATCGCAACATGAAATAAAAGTCTTATCTGTAGTTCAGACGCTGCCGAAGCCTGTCTTGGAGTCCCTGGTCGATGAAGAGGAGTCGTCACGGAGTCCGGAATCTTCACGCTGCTTGCAGGGACGACCCGACGTATTACACGCGCACGCACACGCACCGCAGTGCAAACACGCCCGAAGGCTAAAATAAAGCTCAGGCCCGCAGGCAAACTAGGGTCACAACCCTACGTACAGAAAATACAATCGCGACTCATAAACAAGGCAATGACGAGCGGAGTCCCGGCCAGCTCCGGGCACTCCTAAACCCCAAAGACGAATCCCCGCCAGTTCACGTCTTTATATTGGGCGCGTTCAGTAGCGGCCCCGGAGTCAAGGAGTCACTGACTCCTTCCACTGGACGGCCAAAAGTCACTTCCGGTGCACGTAACTCCGGGGCTTCGGAGTCAAGCTCCGAAGCACCGAGTCCGGAGACGGTGCACGTAGAGTCAAAGGAGCTAAAGATGACGTCATTTCCTGACTGGTGACGATTTCCGGCGCTAAAAGAGAAAAACGAACAAAATGGCGGGAGAGCCAGGAAGAAGCTGCGTCGGTTCTGTCGCGGGTGTGCGGTTTGCTCGCTTTTGTTAATGAAAAGTGCTCAAGGTAAGACGTATGACGCGTTCGAATTTCTTTTCCAGGTAAGGCTCTTTTCGGAAAATGCATTGGACCGTATTTTGTTGGGTTTGAATATGCTAATAAACAAAGTAAACGTTCATTTGACGCCGTGTCTTGATCGCCGTTGCACGGAAACTCGGTGAATATCGACGATAGTCATGTCCGCGCTGAACAGAGCAAGGCAGGGTATGAACGCGAATTCGGTACCCGGTTGGACACTCACGCAGAGCATGATCCCGATTGATGATTTGTTTGCGTAGCTAAATCGGGGTGCACGTTGGCTGACGCTCGCTTCGGCCGACAAAGCCTTGATCGCCGAGCGCGGCCGAACTCCCGTGTGTATACGAATACATTTTATAGGAAGTTCGTTACGAACGATTACGAAGGGCAGAACAAACGTATGGCCGTATAAAAGTATCGCAACCGGCGGCGTAGATTCGCCGAGCTCCATATTTTGCGCGTGCTGACGACGTTTTTGTCGGTTTTTATAACAGAAGCTGCCTTTGCACCGCCAAGCGAAGGGCTCGATTGCGTTTGTTCGCTTCGAACAGCAGCGCTGGTGTGTACAGTCACTCGCTTTTTCTTCAACGACCTTGTCAAAACTTCTTCAATACCGGCGTCAAATAAAAGCGATCGTGCTCGCCATCGTCTGCTTCCAGTTTATTCGGAGACCGTCTGGCACAGGGGAGGAAGCGGAAATTGCGTAGAAGCAGGTTTGGAGCCGCGGCTTTTTTGCCGTTCAGTAGGCGCTCCGATGACTCCGACTCGAGTGACTCCGTTCGGAGCTAAGGGAGCCGCTACTGAACGCGCCCATTGATACTAGCATCATTTTCAGGGCTCGTAATCTGGCCAATCAGCAATGAGCTTCTTAGCGCCAAACACCGCTCTTTGTTTTGGCAAAGCAACTAAAAATACAAAAGTACAGTACCGAGAAACAATCCGCGAGAGACTTTGCCCGTCTGCGCGGCGGCGAACGCAATTCGAGACGCATGGCTGCGAGCACCGTCGTCGGTCAACAAGCAAAAAATCAAAATAACAAATACAACAAACCAACGCTCTCGGTCGGCTTCGACTTTCGAAGAATGGAGACGCCATCCAGCGCTCCCATGACCTCTCTCACCTGGGGGAGAGGGTTCTTCCGCCCGGTTTCATAAACATCCGCACGGGAACGGGCACGGCCGAAAGCTGACACCACGCATCCCGCACCGCTGGTGCGCCCGAGAGCCCCCACACAAAACCCACAAGAAAACCCCGCGATTCGTGACAGTGCTC
>JAZHYW010039122.1:0-42526 GCA_037355805.1 Ixodes ricinus | reverse complement strand
CAGTGCGCCCCAAACTTAACGCCGCCACTCGAACGCCCAACCTTCGCGGAGCGGCGCTATTTTAGTGGCAGCCGTTCCAACTATTCGGTCACGTGAAGGCCATTCCCAATCTCCGGACTATAAATATGACTATAAATGTAATCTTCGCGTGGCATATTTGCCACTTTCGTATGAACTTTCAGTGACGAGATTAACACGACGCGAACCTTTTTCAGCGTACTACTCTGATGTTTTTGTACCTATTATTTGTATTTGATGTGAATTCCTTTTTAGGCTCTGCTGGCATCATTCGGAACATTCTTGTTGGTGAACCCCGCCAACCAGCTCTCCCATCTCTCGCGTTTACGTGCCTTTCGCTATTCATGCTACTGCGCCTCCCAGTGTACATTTTACCGGAAGTCGTTTCCAGGTTCATCAAGGTGAGGTGTCATTTTAATGCTACATGATTTTCTGTAAAGACTATTTGTTCCTTCATTGTTGGCTATCTCGATTCATACGTAGTGTAGGGTGTCGCTGAAAAGACTGTCTGAATTTCTGGACGAAGCAGACCTGAAGGAAGACATGGTCGGTGGAATTCCGGAAGAAGGTAGCTAGATATTTCTTTCATTTCTGATTCGCTCAAAAGTCTTGAACTTATTGCGCCTCTTATTGGAGTTACCAAGCATAACTTGATGCAGAAGTAACACTGCCTGCTTTGCAAAAGACGTCAGGACTTTGAAAGATCCTATGCACAGGGAAGTTTTTATATTACCCATTCGCAACTTCACTGCTCCAAATTTGTTCTTTGATTCCTTCTAAAAATAAATAATACAAAATGACAAAATGACTTTATAACTCGACTTTATAGAAGTTATCTTCTCTAATTTTTGAATATTAAAGATTTGAGAGTATATGCGGATTGTTACGTGCGTAGGAATTCCCTCCCAAAGTTTAGCGTGCTCAAATGTATAACATACATTAAATACAATGACGATCGAGTATTCGCGCCTATATAAAATGTGTTTAAGACTTGAGGGTTTTTCAGGGTTAATTCCGAGTGCTGAGATTTTCGAGGCATGTCCTGAAATGGGAAATTCCTCCGATAAATGTGTCAGCTAAAAGAAGATATCTACCAAGCGATCTTCCATCTGGTTTTCAACAATTTCCTTGTTCCGAATTGTAACATATTGACATCAAGTGTTCCGAAAGATTACAGACTCACCCGATTGTTAATATATGTCATTAAGTGTCCGTTATTTAACTGACAAGCCTGTACACCGTGCACCTTTTACCGGTTGGTAATATTTTTGCATCGTCAAAAAAGGAGCTTGGCCATCTTTCGCCAATACTCCAACGACGTCCGTACCGCATACGCTGGCTAATGGGAACACCTGCCTTCCAGAGCCCTAAAGGGCTCTGTTGCTCTTGAAGAACCCTGACATAAAATGGGTACGTTCACCAAGAACTCCAAATAGCGCCTTTGACGTGGACGCAAAATGTGCACTCAAGTTTTTCCTCTCGTCTCGATAGAAGTGGAGCGACCGTTCTCCGCCTTCAAGAGTCGGTTAACAGAGAAAAGACACAACCTAAGCAAACATACACTAGATATCTCCATATTTACTTGAATAGAATAGAATAGAACGTGCGTTCTGGCGAAAAGAAAGAAGAATAAATGTTTTGGCGCTAATAAAAATGCTTAGGGAGTATTGACAGAAATACAGGTTGTCCCGGAAAGTGTCCCGATATTGAGACATTTCCTGTCCCAATTTGGTTCGATTTCATATATACTGTATATATTTTACCGGAATGCTCAGCTGTACCCATTACTTTTGAAAAGTTTGAGTTTTGCTCTTTACTCATGACGTGTTTCTAGTACACGACAAACTTAAAATCAATAATCAGACATATGAATGGGACTCGAAGCAGGTTCAACGCGTCCTTGTAAAAAACCGCGGTGAACGGGGTAAAATGACAAAAAAAAAAAAAAAAAGAATACACACAGGCCGAACTGCGAGTAATCAATTTAAACTCACGAAGTATATTATACAAAGTCAGTGACCTAGAAAGCGTATTGCTCTGTCACGCACCACACATACTCATTATAACAGAAACATGGCTTACGGCCGACGAAACGAGTGACTGTGTCATCCCACCTAATTACAAATTAATAAGAAAGGATAGGGGCTCTCGGGGAGGAGGTGTCCCTATTGCGGTTAAGAGTGATTTCCATTGTATTGTCTTATAACATTGTTTGGACGAGATGCTCTTTTGTAAAATAAAGTATTGTGACTTATCTTTTCTTGTTGTCGCGGCATATCGTGCCCCGAACAGCCCCGTGGAATTTTTTAGAAGATCTTGATCTTATACTGCATAAATACGTTAATGACCACACGAGAGTAATTTTGGCGGGTGATTTTAATTTGCCTTTTGTTAATTGGGAACTTTTGCAAGCTGGAAGTGTTAACAAAAAAATGGCGAAAAAATGCTCGAGATTGCCGTCAGCCACAGCATTACCCAAATAGTTAAATAATTCACTAGAGTAACTGACACTAGTCAATCTGTGTTGGACTTAATCTTTGTAAGTGATAATATTAGTGAATACAAAGTGTTTGTGGCTGATGGCATATCTGATCATAAGATGGTTTTGTAGTTTATAAATTGTGACAAAAAATCTACGACTTCAGTACCAAGCAAGTTTACGTACAAGGACAATGAAGGTGCCGACGACACAATCATTCTTGATCATTTGGAAATACCATTTAACTCCTTCGAGTTATTGTGTAGTAGTGGTGATGTTCAGCGTGCATGGAATTACTTCAAGGACACAGTTTCTTATTGCATCAATAAATACGTACCCAATAGAGTGAAAAAGCTGAGTAGGAATAATCCTTCCATCACAAGAAATATAATACACATTAAACGAAAATTGAAAAGATGTAGAAAAAAGAAGGATATAAGTGTTAGCGTACGACAGCTAAGCCAACAGCTTAAAGAAATGGTAAAAAAGTAAAAGCATAATTACCTTTCAGTAGCTCTTCATACCTTCCTAAGTAACAACCCTAAAAATTCTGGCGATACCTGAACCCGAATAAAGAAAATATTGAACAAATCACCTTGGACGGAAAGGTAGTAACAGATACCAGCGTTCTTGCAGATAGTTTTAACCTGTTCTTTCAGTCAGTATTCACACGCGAGATACAACACGGTAATCTGGAAAACACGACTAACAGAAAGGCAGGACAGAATGTCGGTGGTTTAAAAACAGGGCCAGAGATAGATCGAGTAAGTGATACCGTACCCCCCATGCGCCAACTGACAATAACAAAAGAAGGAATTCTGTCAAAACTGTTAGACCTCGATACAAAGAAAGCATGTGGTCCATATAAGATACCGACTACTTTTTTCAAGAGGTACGCGGAATGAATTTTGTTTTATTTACATTGTTTAGTTGTAAGTTCTTTACAGTCATCGCAGCTTCCCTCTGATTGGCGGTGTGCACGTGTTGTCCCGATCTTTAAAATGGGCGTTAGACTGGCCATAGGCAACTACAAATCAATTTCTTTAACAGCTGTAGCATGTAAAGTCATAGATCATATAATAGCAAAACACATATTTAATCACCTTGAAAATAACAAGTTCCTTTATTCTGATCAGCATGGGTTCCGGTCTGGACTTTCGACAATAACACAACTGGTTGAGGCAGTGTTGCCAGACGGAGAAAAACAAAGTCAGCAGATTGATCTCCAGAAAGTCAGTAGATTTGCACAAATATCTGTAGATTCTACGAAATCTGTGTCTTGCCATGTTTTGCTATTTCCATTAATCCACACTTCGAAGAAATAGTGTAGTGTAACAAATACTATGGCAATATACACAAATAAAAATGAAAAAACAAGAACCAACTGAAGTTTACCTGTTTTATGGAGGACAAAGTAAAATTGCACCGTGATTTTTTTTTTGGTAGCATTGATTAGTGTTGCAATTTCAAGGATTATTCTTTGAGATCGAGATTGAGCCACTTTTGGGATAAACAGATGAGTGCGACATCTACCTGTCGCTAATATTGAAACGATTGAAACAAAGCCAAAACAAGACGTTCCGGCAAGTGCGCGCTTACATGTCCAATGGAAGGAATGGAAGTCCTCTGCAAGCTGCCATCTTTTCTTACTGGGCTGTGGCAGGTATTTGACGCTACGCTGTTGGCGCGGAGCACTGTTGAGGCTACGCGTCGTCTGCTACGGGCTTATTTCTTTTTCGCCTGACCCAAAGTTTGCGTTCAAACGTGGAAAAACTTAATTCGTTAGCCTTTTAAGCCACCGAGGAATAGCATTATATCATTTCCTTGCCAGAGCCTGCCAAATAAAAGTAAAAAGCTGAAATTTGGATGTCGATCCCATGCATTCCGCCGGGCGAATGAATGAAAATGGCGGCCCTCTCCGCTCAGCTCGGAGCAGCCGAGAGTTCAGGCGCATCCGCTCACGCCTCTCGCTATGCGCCGCGCGCTGATTGGCTCCCTCGGGAGAGGGACGTTACGGCGGCGAGATCATAGACTGCCCCAAACTCTCCCCATATATGGCTCTGGCCCGGATGTCACCGTCGACGGGCTTCTGGGCCATCTAGCCAATGCTTCGTTTTTAATTTTGGGTGAACTTGAGTTTCCTTCGATTGGCGACCCTGGGAACTGAAGGGGCCAAATAATAAATTTTAATATGTTTACTAAAAAAAAGTCAGTAGATTTTCCTTTTTTTCAGTGAATCAGTAGACCCGGGACGAAATCAGTAGATCTACTGATAAATCAGTAGACCTGGCAACACTGGGTTGAGGTAACCCATGACATAGCTTCCACACTTAATGATAAACAACAGGTTGATGTTATTTGTATAGACTTTTCTAAAGCCTTTGATCGCGTGCCTCATTGAAAACTAATATTAAAGCTTAAAACAATCGGAATTCATTCAACGATTACCGGCTGGATAGAGTCGTATCAAACTAATAGAAGCCAGTATGTAGAAATTAACGGCCATGCCTCAAACCTTCTTCCAGTTTACTCGGGCGTGCCTCAGGGCTCTGTCTTGGGGCCATTGCTGTTCTTAATATATATAAATGACATAGTACATGAGACCCCATCAGATATTCATATAAGGCTCTTCGCCAATGACTGTATTATTTATTCAGCTGTTAATTCAACCGATCGACAAACGTCCCTAAATAAATATCTTAAACACCTTAAAGAATAGTGTGACAAATGGGATATGAAAATAAGCTACACTAAGTCCGTGTATTGCCATATCACTAAGAAACGAAGCATTCTGCCATTTAAATACTTCATTGGAGACATCGAATTGAGCAATGTAGAGCACTTTAAGTACCTTGGTGTCACGTTTTCTAAAGACCTTACCTGGATCAAGCATATTGACACCGTCTGCACATCAGCCTTAAAAAAGCTTTGTTTTTTGAGACACAAATTAAAACATACAACGAAAGAGATCAAAACGGTTGCTTATAAAACATACGTTAGGCTCATTTTGGACTATGGTAGTGTAGTCTGGGATCCCTATACAAAAAAAAGACATCGATAGGCTAGAATAGGTCCAGCGACAAGCTGCGCGTTTTATTCACTCTAACTACAGATTGACAGCGTCCCCAACGGAAATGCTCAGAGCAAGTAATATAGAACCCCTGCACATAAGGCGAGAAGTCGCACGTCTGAAATTGCTTATTTAATGATCAACGACAAACGAAATTTAAGCCCGAATAAATACGTTCTCTCATCAAGCTCAAAACGATCAAGTAGATTGAACCATAGAAAAACCTGTCAAACGTATAAAAGACGAAGAGATACCTTTATACAGTCTTTGTTTGTAAAAACTATTGAGGCTTGAAATTCATTGCCCAATCATGTTGTAAATTTGGAAACCGTGTCCTCCTTTGAAGATTCCATTGCAAAGCTGTTAACATAATGAGAGCTTAAGGTGATGCCCTTTAAGTGTGCAATTTCTAATAATTATGTGGGTTAATTTGTTTAATTTGTTTATTTTTTTAGAGGGCCAAGGCTGTGCCTTGTTGTCATTGCTTGTTCGAACAGCAGTGTTTGCTACATTGTCAATTTCTTATGCTTGCGTTTTTATGTGTCATCACAACGATGGATACTCTCCCTGTAATAGCCCTCAAAAGAGGGTTGACAGTATTTACAAATAAAAAAAAATGCCTGAGCAAAAAATAATTGTTGGAAAACATTTAATGCTTCTCGTTCAACTATATTCACTTACGTCTTGCGCTCAAAAACGGATTGCGCTAACCTCTTCGATCTGATTTAATGTTTCTTTATTATCATTTATACCTAGGGGCAGCCGTCACCCTAAGTCAAGCAACGTTTTCCTGGTCGAAGGAGGACCCTCCGGTCCTCAAGGACGTGAATTTGAACGTGAAAGCTGGCAGCCTTGTTGCGGTGGTGGGGTCGGTGGGCTCTGGCAAATCTTCTCTCCTTTCAGCCGTGCTAGGAGCACTGGAGAAGATGTCTGGCTCTGTCGACGTTCAGGTGAGCGGACGATAACGAAATTCGTTGTGAGTACTAGTCTTTCTTTTCAGCAATCGGCGCTCTCGTTCAACCAGAGCAGAAGTCGCCCCGAGCTGTTAGAGTACCACTACTGCTTTTATATATTGCGTCATATGGCGAGGGGGTCACTCAATGCGTGACCCTATAACTATTTTTAGTATTGTTCTTATAATATAAAATAGGAAAAAAAACACTATCGCTTGGTTTATTTCAGAAATATTTTGCAGTTCAAAAAGTTTTATGAAATCTCTTTACCGGCATACCACATATACGTTAAAAGAAGACTGAACTCTCGAAAATCTTACTTTGCTAAGTACTTGGGCAGAACACGCGTGTTATAAAATGAACTTTGCCCAAGGAAAAAAATATCACAATATTTACGTTCTGTGGCACATTTGGAGTGACGAGTGACCATTATGATATCTTGGCACGTCGACCCGGAATAGGAACCTGTTCCAGAACTGTTCCTGGAAACATCTCCCCCTCCCCTTTTCTCCCCTACTCCCCCCCCCCCCCAAAAAAAAAAAAGAAAGAAAAATAAAGTTATGTGCCTTGATTTCAGACGTATGCAATAAAGTGACTTCACCTAGGATAACAATACCTGCAATATTTAAATTGTGAGACTCATTTTGATTGAAGGGAATGTTTAAAACAGGCTTTTTATTGGCGAATAAGTCCCGCGAACTAAATATTGCTCATACATTTTTTTCTTCGTGGAAAGTATTTTATGACGTTTCTGTTATACCCAGGCTCTTAAAAAATTGTTAAATATTTCTTAAAGTTTGAGACCTAAACCTCACATTATTAATATCTTACCCGGTTTTATTTTCGTGCTTTTTTTGGAATCCTTACATTGAATAGCTACCTGTCCTTACGAATTTGGTGGTGCGACCGTTGCTTCAAATCATGTTGGATTAACCTGAGACTGGAGTGGAGAAGCATCAAAACGTAGAACGATACAGAAAATAGACACGACGACGTCTCAAACTCAGCCAACTCGTTTATTTAGTCCATTTCCTCATATAGTCTCAATCCCAAGGTCATCTCCATCAACACAAAAGGACGAAGTCTAGACAGTTCAAGCGCCACAGTCTCCATCACACAATGCAAAAATTTGGACAACCTTACAGGTCGACGCGATAAGGCAACATCCATCCTCCTTCAAACTTGAACAAAAGGATCTCTTCCCCTTCTATTCCTTCAAATGTTTATTCCCTTTAAAAACCCTTTTGTTCACTGTGTACACGAATCGAAGCAAGTAGGATAGCTGATACCCACTTGCGGCTTTTTGCATGCATCTGTGGTTAAAGGGCAGGATTGCCTACGTGGCGCAGCAGTCGTGGATACAGAACGCGACCCTGAAGGAAAACATCATCTTCACAAACTCGGTCGACGAAGATCGCTACCGGAAGGTCGTGGAAGCGTGCGCTCTCAGGCCGGACCTGGACATGCTTCCGGGGGGCGACAACACGCAAGTGGGAGATAAGGTACCTATACTTGAATAAAAAGTACAGCAGTTCTAACGACTTTTTTGGAAGCAAGGAATGCTTTTTGTCGAAACCCACTCTCTCATCAGAAATGTATGTCTGTATCCGTCCGTGTCTTTTCCCGATACATTTTGACGGGAAATTGATATCCCGTGACCTCATGCCACGTGACATTAGGGCAAGTCAAACCGTGACGTCACGTGATATAGTGGCGTGACGTCAGGTTACGCGACGTTGATTTATCCGTTACATTTAGCTGGAGTGGGGAAATAAAAAGCAATATGTTCTGCCCTCCCTGAAAGAACTGTTCAATTACTTTCTAACGAATTTAAATGATTGCTCCGTAATCAAATGCTTCCATGCAAGATAGAACTTTGGAGATAGAGGTCGCCAATAATTTTGTAATATTCTTACTGTACAACGAAGGGCTCATACCCCTGTATATTGAAATACTCTGTACGTACTTTTTTGTTGTGCGTTACTAGATCGTGATAATCCGTTACATATTTTGTATCAAACGTTACCTGAAGCTAAACTAGTGTAAGGTATCCCTGCCCCTAACGTTGTTGGAGAGTATTCAAAAGGGATGGAAGGGGGGGGGGGGAGGGAGGTAGTGTGGCAGCAGTTGGTACTAGTTGTACTCAATCCGCGTGCAATGTGTTCATTTTTATTTTTATCAGAGCGCAGCTCTTAGGCGCCCGTTTCCGCGTTGAGCGGCGTCGGCGTAACCGCGCGCGTTGTATTATGGGACGTCACGATTTTCTCGCTAAATTTAGTGGGAAAATTCGGTGTTGAGATCATGTGACGACAGTTTTACAGCTAAATATAGCTGGGAAACTGAAAGCGCAGTGTTGCATTATGGGACGTCATAGATCTACACACCAATTCAGTTTCCCCGCTTAATTTATTGGGGAATTTAATTGGTGTTGGGGTCACGTGACGTCAATTTTCCCGCTAAGTCTAGCGGAGAAACTGAATTTGTTCATAGGTGACGTGACACGAAGTCATGTGACGTCATTTTCCCCGATAAATTTTGCGGGGAAATTGTATTGGTGTTGAGGTCACGTGGCGTCAATTTTCCACCTAAATTTAGCGGGGAAGTTGTGGGAGGAGGTAAGGCTACAAAGGAGGAGGAGGGGAGGGTACGAAGGAGGAAGAAGACGCGGAAGAGGAGGAGGCTGCAGAACTAATATGTGAGGAGAGTGATCTATATTTGTGCAAATATATATATATATATTCTTTCTCACATGGTTTAGCGCAATATATCGCAAAATCAAAATACCTCAAGAGCTGCGCTCTATTTTCGCATTACAAAGACTTGTAAACATCTTTCATTTTTATTGTTGGTCGACAAAATGTCTCACCAACATGCGTTTTCGTACCTTGGATTTGATTCATTCTTTAGGGTTTCAACCTGAGCGGTGGTCAGAAACTGAGGATCAGCCTGGCTCGTGCAGTGTTTCACGACGCCGACGTTTACCTTTTGGACGACCCTTTCAGTGCCGTTGACATTCATGTTGCTTCGCACCTCTTCGACCATGTTGTCGGTCCGTCCGGCATCTTGAAATCAAAGGTAATCAGGAGCACTATTTTTCTTCTTGCCTAAGACATCACTGAACCCCAACTTGATCATGTATCGTACAGCTTGAATTTCGAGCTAATTTTTATAATCCTATTGATTCTTCGTCGAAACAGTTTTGTCTATTTTTACTCCGGATTACACTACCGTAAAATCCCAAACAAACACCAACCCCTGAAAGATCGCCGGCCTATTTTGTTTTACGTTGTTTATCTATTCAAATTTAATGGACTTTTATTAGGGATTATATCGCAATGTTGGTCGCCTTCACTGGGTGTCTCTAACGATACATTTAAAACGACCGTATTCAATAGTAACATATGCGATTGTTGAAATATGTATATTCACAATCGTTGATTAAAGATCCGCCATCTGAAACGCGTCACGACGGATGCATTTACCATATCTTTGTCCACTTGATCTGCCCTTAATTTCGCTGCAAAATAGGTTGTCTCAGATTACCACGACTCTAGCGGTTGTTCTAGGAACCTCCGACTCCTGTTCTATGACATAGATGTGGCACGGCAGACGTTTGTTCAGTTGTGGCGAGCCGAGTCGATGGGAAGTCCAGTAGCCAGAGGTTGGGCTGCTGGACTTCCCACGCCTTCGCAAGTCTGCGACCGACCACGAGGATTGCCATAATTTGGACGATTCCCAGAGAGGCATCCTGTGACACGAATCGTGCCAACTGGAAATGTGCTCCTGGCACTTCGTGAACACGGCATGTGAACTGGTGGTATTGCACTGCATCAGAAATACATGATCGCAGCTTTCTTTAGGGTTTCCGTCGTTATTAAGAATCGTAGCATTATCAGTTTATACGCTGGTTCAAACATTTCTGTTTGAGTGTGCTCTAGTACGATCCATCCTCATGTGGCCGCTTACGACGAGAAAACACACTAGCATGCTGGCGCCATCTTTCAGGCAGCTTTGGAACCCTTACGAACTGCGTAAATGTTTTTATTTGTTTTTACGCATTTTTTACCCTTGAGTTGGAATAATCTCGGCATTGTTATAAGTGTAAATTTCTTAAAGATACTGCGGGATGATTCCACGTCAGTTCATACAATGTTGGTCAGGGTCATAATTTTGATATTTTTGTTAAACTATATATGAAAGCCATGTTCTTGGGAGCAACATTCAGCTATATCTGAACTCCGTAACAACGTTTTTCGCTGAGATATAAAATAGAGAAACTCGAGGCGTGGAAACTGAAAAGATTCACGGTGCTACTTTGCACAATCGTCATTTTCTTATCTAAGCTTTAACGCCAACATAACTTTTTAATATATTTCACAAAAGATAAACAACATATACACACAAAAAGTAAAAATATTAATACATATTTCTATGCTAACAAAAAAATCAAACTGGCATAAAAACGCGTATGTAGAGACATATTAACATTTTTTTTGCAAATAAACTATTTTTATAATACTTCACAAAACATATTAAAATACGCGTCTTTAAGTTATCTTTACGAATACATCAAGATAATATCCTCACCCTCAATTTTCTTCTTGTTATTAATGCGAAAATGCAGCTGACTTCTCAAAATGTGACAAGATTGTGCGTCAATATTTAAAACAAAAACTCCATCTTTTATTTTTTTAACTCCCCTTGGCACTTTGCAGTAACTTGAACTAACCTGTGATGGCAAAACATTGAGTAAAATATGACCTCCGAACGGGAAAAACTACGACAAACTTTCACTCGAAGCGAGCCGACGTCTTCGTTATTGCGGCTTTGCCGCATAACGTGTATCTTCAGGGAAGCGTCAAAAGCTGGAAAGCGGGACTCTATCGTGTAGAGTGGAGTTGCTTTATTGTTGTGTGACCATACCCCCCCCCCGCCCCCTTCTTCCCCCCCCCCCCGCCCCTCCCTTTATCAAGAACAAGAAACACCTGCGAACGTCACTGCTGGTGGCAGTTACGAATCGTAAGCACATCACATTACCTTGAAACCCAAAGGTAAATACGTGAAGAGTCAGTTACGGAAAAATAAGGCGAGAGTAGTTGTAAGGAAAAATATGCAGGTCAGTTGGTCAGAAAACATCGCAATCTAAACCCCGAGATAAAAAAAAATATAACAGACAGTGCGAAAAGAAATCTCAAACGCAGCTGAGCTTATCCACAAGAAGAATGACAATAAATGCATGTCCACACAGAAAGAAAAAAAATAAGAAAGATTATGACATGCGACCGCAAAGACTTTACCGAACCTAACCAAACTAAATCACTCCATGGTTAAGGACAACAACGGGAACGGGCACCTCTCCCAAGGACCTAAACAGATGAGTTTCACCACGCTATGTGAACCGACCGAGACAGAACCCCTAACCCGCTCTCCCATTTTACTGCCGTAACCTCCTTTCCCCAATACACACACACACACAACTACACTCCAACACCGAAAACCCCCGAAAACATCACAATAAAGGAAATTGACACAAGAACCGCCTTACCACCCAAGGCAGTAATGTTCCACTTCGAAATTTGCTGAAAAATGGAAATTAACCTTCTCAACCGGAGTGCAGAGTTTTCATTGGAAAAAAAACTCAAGTGTCCCTCTTCACATATGTGGCTACGTCCACGCAAGGTACGCAATGCTTTGCCGTTGTCAGCGATGACACGACGCATGACACAGCTCACGCTCTTCTAGCCACAGAGGCCATAGAAGAGTATGTGTATGAACATTACCCAGTCTTTTCGGAAATACTTTTTGTATCAGACGGAGAGGCGGCGCATTTCAAGGATCACTTCCAATTGAACGAATTGTCCCGGAAGCGTACTCTTCGGCAAGATGGATCTTTTCAGCCACTGGACATGGGAAAAGCGCTTGGTGATGGAGCAAGTGAGGTTCTTAAACACCACGCAAGGCTCGCCAACTTGAGGTCTTCGCTCAACTCAACGATTGTCACCGCTAAAGACTTTGTGGAAGTGCTGCATGCAAAAGTAACAAATGTCTGCATATTCCACCTGTCTGCGGAACGGGTTCGAGAGTTTCGTGCGGTAAAGCAAGCAGAGTGGACCACCGTAAAACCTGTGAGAGGAATCCAGGCATCTCATCTTTGGAAGTCATTATGTGCCAGTAGGCCGGATGTATACATGGCCACTTGCGCAACTGAGAGTTTTAAGCTTATGTCTGCATAGTTAGCGAATTTGCAGGGTAAGGTCGTTTTGGTTTCAGGAATTGTAAGCTAAGTAATGGTATTCCAGCTCAAAGCCCCTTTTCGCATGAGTTATACTCACCCCTTTTGAAATAAAAATAATTTGGAAAATATAAAATACCTTGGAAAATATAAAATAACGCTCAAAATGTTTGGTGATGTGCGGCAAAGCCGCTATGACGAAGCCGCCGGCTCGCTCCGAGTGAATGTTTGTTGTAGCGTTTCCCGTTTGGAGGTCACAAGTTACTCAATCTTCTGCCATCACAAGTTAATTCAAGTCACTGCAAAGTGCCAAGGGTAGTTTAAAAGAAATAAAAGATGGATCTTTTTAAATATCGACGCCCAATCTTGCCACATTTTGAGAAATCAGCTGCATTTCCGCCTTAATAACAAGAAGACAATTAAGGGTGAGCATATTATCTTTATATATGCGGGAAGAATATGCAAAGACGCACGTTTTTATATGCTTGTGACGCACTAAGATATGGTTTATATGCAAAAAATTTGTGAGTATGTCTTTAAAACGCGTTTTATGCCATGTTTGATTTTTTTTTACTTAAAAGAAATTTTATTGATATTTTAATTATTTTGTATATCTGCTGTACATCTTTTGCAAAATGTATTTAAAAAGTTATGGTGACGTGAAAGCTTCGATGAGAAAATGACGACTCTGGAAAATAGCATCGTAAAATATTCTTAATTTCCACGCCTCGAGCCTCTTTATTTTATATCTCAGTGAAAAAAACAAAAATTGTTACAGCGTTCATATAGAGCTGAATGTACCTCTCAACAATATATATTCGATATATATTTTTAACAAAAATATCAAAATTATGACCCGGACCATCATTGCACGAACTGCCATGGAATCACCCTGCATATATTTGATATCGCCAATACTGCAAAACTGTCAGTTTATTTATACGCAATTTCAGGACGAGCTTGTAAATGACGCCAGCGTGCGAGTGCGTTCTCAAGAGAGCCTAGATTGGAAAGAGTATCCTCAAACAAAAGGGGCCATTTGCAATTTAATGGCGGACGTGTCCTGCGGAAATCGGTCACAAGTGCGCATGCGCTGCGTTTTCGCATGGCGAGAAGGAAATCAGGCGGGAAGGCGGAGAGGTTTGCAGACGATCATCGGTTTCGTCACCTCCCCGCAACTCGTATTGCAAATGCGGCCCATAAACCCATAAACTAATAAACCATAGCCTCGATTTATTTTCTCTCTGTCTTTCTCTCTTTCTGTAATAAGCTTTTTTTTTTTTTGTCGGAAGCGGTTACAAGGAGAATGCAAAGCACACGAGAGCACTCGGACGCAAATCTGTCAACCAACCAAGCACGAAAACAAGTAGCCATCAGCTTAGTGCACTTACGGAAAACGAAGATACAAAGACACCTTGTCGCTCAGTGTACTTCAACCGAGCGAAAGTATGTTTAAATGTACGGTAATATTTCTAACGCTTATTTCAGACAAGAATATTGATGACACATTCGGTCACCTTCCTATCGCAAGCGGACTGGATTGTGTATCTCGAGAACGGTCGGGTTCAGGAGCAAGGCACCTACAACGACCTCCTTGCTGGAAATAAGAGCGGCTTTTGCGCCTTTCTGCGAGACCATGTCAAAAGAGCCGTTAGCGATAAAGCGATGAACTCTACTGAAGAGAGCTCCGACGTTAGGTGAGCGGTGCGATTATCTACCTTTTTTTTTCGCTAAAAATGTCTTGCGTTTCTGCAGTACGTCTGAAAGTACGGATTACATATTAAAACAGACTCGGAAAATCGGCGGCTGAGCGTAGCAATGCTACATTGCACCTATACTTAGTTTCAGTTTAAGTACACACGCAGACAACGCTGCAAGGTAAATGTACCAATCAAGCCCCGTCAAAAGCGGAAGCAACTACATATTTTGTGTTTATGATTGGCTTAGCGATTACAGAACATGTACAAAAACATTACGAACTTCATGCAGGTGCGCTTTTGACGTTGTTTGATTGGTACCATCAGCTCGTGGCGTCGACTGTGGTTGGACTTTAGGTGAAACGAATAATAGGAAGTATTTTTGCTTGTTTTAATATACAATTTCAAAAGCACGTCAATCTGCGCTGCATTGGAGGTTGCCATTTGCAATACATGGAGACAGTAAGTGCTGTAACTATGGCGGACTCTGTTAACTATCGCAGCAGATAATGGAAAGCGCGTACTTTTGAGAGAAGTCTATTGTCACGCTTCATATGTAAGACATCACCTAAACACTGTCTAGGCCTAGATGGGACGAATTTGCCTACAATTCTATTTGTGTTCTTTTTCAGCTGCAATGGTGAAGTGAAGAAAAATGGCGTTCCAAAAGGATGCAGAGTCGCGGACGACGAAAAAGTAAACAGTGGAAACGTGAGTTACTTTAAATTACGTTAACAAATAAGCGAGTTTGGAGTTGTTTGTCTGAAGAAAGTTAAACACTGAGGCATTAGACAAAGGAATAAACGCGGCAGGGTTGAAAGCTGGGCTAGTTGGTACCGATTCATCATAAAAGAAGAAGCGCACAAAAAACCAGGACAAAAAAGATTGACATGTACGACAGACAAGCGCTCACTCACAACTGGAAGTTCAATAGGGCTTCAGGAAAAACGAACAATAGTCACTTCCCGGTTGCACATGCGCCGCTCAATCGCCGCCTCCCTCCCCCCCCTTCCTTTTCCCCAGGTTGTAATTTAAAAACGAATAAAAAACGGATGAAAACCTTAACGTGTGCGTGTCACGTTAAGGTTTTTGTTCGTTTTTTAGGTTACAACCAGGGGGGGGGGGGGGCTATTGCGCATGTGCAGCCGAGGAAGGAACTATACTTCGTTTTTCGTGAAGCCCTGTTAAACTTCCAATTGTGAGTGAGCGCTCGTCTGTCACACGAGTCCTTTTTTTCTTCTCGTTTTTGTGAGCTTCTTATTTTATGATGAATTAAGCGCAAGGCCCTATTGTACGTGTCACATTTTGTGTTGTTTAGTCGGATCTTATTTCAAGGTTAGTTGTTTTACTTCATGAAACCGCGCTGCTATTTATAATTCAATGGCCACCGGGCCAATAAAATATTAAGCTTTACATTCTACACGCTAGTGTATAATGCGGATCTTCGCGGCATTAATAATTGGGCCCTCCATAAATTTCCATTGTTTTCTGAAGAGTAGGAAAGCTTACTTCGGTTTCTATTCGATCCTGCATGTTAGTATGACTTTTAGTCATTCAAGTTTCGACACCTTTGCTCACATTCATTGAGTTAGCCCAAATAATTAGCTCGCATTAAGTCGGCTAGCCCATACAGAACTGCTGTTGTTGGGTTCAAGGCCTGGCCTTGGTGCCCACAAAGTGACGAAGGCTTATGTTTGGCTAGTTGCTGTGCAACGGAGATTGAGTTTTTATTTTCTAATTATCCTTCTAACTTGTCTTAATGAACTTCCGGTCGTCCTTTGTGGCACGACAGCTGCCCTCCTTCGATCCGGAACGTAAACTTACAAAGATATTCATTCGTATGATGTCGTTTTGTTAAACTAATAAGCAGCTGTGTTTTTTGTTTGTTTTGTTTCCCTCAAGTCTCACATGCAGTCACTCCACACATACTAATCGCTTTTTCAACCAATATATATATAATTCTTTTTTTCTTTTTTTTCTTTTTATTTAAAGCGTTATGCGGGAGAAGCTCAAGAGGTAGTCCTAGTGGCATTAGACTACCTTCAAATTGTGAAATATTTAGGGAATATGGGTTCTCTGTTATTCATTCACATTAACATTTGTTTTTAACTTTATTTTATTAGGTGGGATGGCACATCTACCGCGAATACCCGAAAAGGGTAGGCTGGAAATTTCTTCTGCCTTCGGTCCTTACGACTTACGTGGCCTACGGTTGCAAGGTTTGCTCAATTTTGTTTACACCCACTGACTTTTAGCGAAGCGGCGCCTGGTTGAACTTGAACGAACGGGTATTTAGCAGAAGAAAGAACCGCGTTTTGTTGTTGTTGTTGTTGTTGTTTTATTGTGGAAATAAACTATAGGTGCATTGCCGAATGCTCAGTCTCCACACAAACGTAGCGCCAGCTGTCCGATCCCGATGCCGATGTTGAGAACATAGCATTATCTAATTCAAAAGTTATCAGCGATTGTCGGACGTTTCAAGTTAAAAAATGTGGTGAGTTCCCGGTAGAGTTTACAATCCATCTCCACGTATTCGCGGGCACCGTTTGATGCCATTTCCCATTGAACATGTCCGAAAATCGCTTATAGCTTCTAAATTAGGTAGCGATAAGCTTTGTAACTTTGGTATATGTTTACAACCGCCAACGCAACAATGCGGCGAAGGCTAGGTATACGGTGGTGCGTTTGTTTTTTTCAAATGTTACGGCGAGTAAATCACGGTTTTCGTTGTTTTTTTTTTGGAACACTCGGTACATTCGGGATTTATACTTTCAGCCTAATGTCGTAGATTTCAGGATCCTTCTGGATCATTATTTTTCAGTATGGTTCCAGCCTTTGGCTCAGCCTATGGTCCACAGACCCAGACCCTGCCCACAAGCACGAGTACATTTTGGGATATGGCATGATCCTTGTCGTCATGTGCGTCTTCAACCTGGTACACTGGGTCATCTTCTTATTTGGTTCTCTGCGAGCGGCAGCATCGTTTCACGATCAACTCCTCCAAAGCGTCATGAGGTCTCCAATCTCCTTTTTCGACACCACGCCTATAGGAAGGGTGATTAATAGGTAATGAAGCAGAAAGCGCAAGACGTGACAATAGTGAGTTTTAGAATGGAGGCCCAAATGCTCGGGGAGCTCCAAGAAGATTAGGGCGTCACGCCGCGCATGCGCAGAAGTTCTGCACATGCTAATGCGACGCCTTAAACTGCTCGGTAGACCCAAAGCGTTGGGGGCCGCTATTCTTCAACTTACTATTAGCTGGTATGTGCGCGTGTTATTGTAATTTCGTCTCAAGTTCTTTCAAAAAGTCTTAGAAAGCTGAAACTTTGGCGTTATATGACAAATCTCACAAAAGGGCTTGAGCATTCATCTAAAGCCGGGGTAACACTACTCGTACATCATACAACAGACAGTCTGCCAACGCGAGTCACCGTAATATCTGTGGTTCGAATACCACGTGCCAAGTTTCACTTTAAACTCATTGCCATCTGAAATTCGAAGCAGGGATCTCGCGGCGACTCGCGTTCGAATTTGTTTGCAGGATGCCTTTTGTATAATGTATTTGCGACGAGAAGTTTGGGTACCACCGCCTGGTGGACTTTTCTCACAACCCAGAGGGAGGACATTTCAACGTCCTCTGCTGGTGCAAGCACGTGCATTGCCAATCTTCTGTGGACTATGAAAATGAACACATAATTCCGTGTGTATAAGACTTGCACTACTCATAGCGAGGAAAACAGAAGCACCTTTAGCGAGCTTCGCTCCGCGAATACGCGATTGCAAGCATGGTATCTGGCCGCCGCAATGTCGCTGCTCATGCGGGCAAGTACAGGAATTGCAAGTTTACCAAAGCTACGCTCACGCGCACGCTGCACGTGCTTGCACGCATGGGGCACCAGCGAAGCGCCATGCTTGCAATTGTCTATAAAATGTGTGAGCCCGGCTTTAGAAAGAGCACTGTTTTTTATTTTCATTTTGGACTTTCTTCCTCTAGGTATACGTCAAATTTACTCCCATGTGTGAATTGTAGCTGACAGCATCTTGTTTCGTAGCGCGTAGGTCCATGAGACGCTTACTGATACAAATATCTTGGTAGAATCCTTTTGTTCAGGAGTACGAAATTCGTTGCTAGGGAAAATCGCGTGACCACCTATTATCATCGTGACCTCTTTTTAGGCCTAGCAACACATTCGTCCCCACTACCATAGCCTCCTCTATACTCACAAAGCCTGGCGGTTCGATGACGGAGCCATAGAGTGCCCGGTCTCAGATTTGAAGCGCGAGGATCTGGTAGCACAGAGCATTTCTTGCGGAGCCTGTAGTCAGCGCATTAGCGTTTGCAGAGGCGAGGATCCGAAACATGGTTTTCAAACCCGACGAGAAAAGAGGCGGTAGCCCGAGGAACGCGAGAATCACGAGAGGACATTCCATCGCTCGGGGGAAGTGTGTTTGGACGTCTCGCCGCAGCGGGGCGCCTGTTACATGCCTCTTGTCTGCCGCTCTACCTTTTCACTTTCGGCGGCCGCGTCTCATTGCGATCTGCCAGGCTTTGTCAGTACAGAAGAGGCTATGCCACTACGTAACTTCTTACTAAGGTTCCACTGAATAAAATATTTATGAGCCCTCTTTTATCTTTGGCGAGCATTTGTAGTAATAGATCTTGCCCTTCTACTAGGAGTGTTTTGCGTAGTCACTCTTTGCGCATCTTGTAGTTTGTGACTAAACTTTGTTGAAGGAATTTAGGAAACATGGATGGTCATGTAATACCTCTATATTAGATTGAACCTTCACTCGTACACAGATCATCTCGCCTAAAATGCCCATTACACCGTACATTAATTTTCTTCAAAAGACATATTAGCAGAATGGTACCTCTACTCAATTCTGTCAGTGTGCATTAATGCCGGCATGTCTGAATTCATTTTTTATGTTAAAATATGTTAATAAGCTCATTCTTCGGTGATACGAGGACTCTATTCGCGGTGAAAAGCTCGCTAGGGGCGCTTCTGTTCTCCTCACTTTGGGTAGTGACCGTGCTACCCACGTAGCTATGTTTCAATTTTCCTAGTGCATAGAAACTTGGCATTGCACGGGCTTGCACCAGTAGAGGAAGTTGAAGTGTCCTCACTCACTTCTCGCCGAAAATACTCCGTTTCACGCTTAGTATACAACGCTGTCAAAGCTAGTGGCACCAGACCGTGGCTTCATCTATGGCTTCGTTTGCGCGAGGACGAGAGCAAATGGTCTGAGTGATCAAAACACATGCTCGCACCTGCAGCTTTGAGAGCGTTGTACACTAAACAAAGGTTGCGCTTTACATGAATGTGACCATAGCGCATCGAATCGAGATTTTATCATTTTGATTGGTAGCAGATGGTAGAAGAGAAACAATTAGAAAGACAGGCTGCGTGCGATTGGTCCCTTTTCGATTTGATCCGCTACGATCGCATTCATGTAAAAGTTGCAATAGAGAATGTCGGCAACATAGGGGCAGACGTTGCACGTGCTGGCGTCTGCATCAAACTGTTTTAAAGAAAGAAAGTCTAAAACGAACCGCATTTTGCCCGTTCATATTTCAACTATTTTTTTTGGTTATTTCCTTCGAATTTTTTATACTGAGAAGGGCGCATGATGCGCGTGAACCAATGTTCTCGGCATCTTTTTTGATTCTTGGGTGTTTTATGCGAAAGGTCATTTGACCTCACCTCGCGCAAGCTCTATCCTTGTCAGAAATACATGTTCAACACCGCGAAGCTTTGTTGTTATTCTGACTGGTTCAAATCTGACGAGGCCTATTTCGGAGAAGGCACCGTGCAATTGAGTCTTCGGTTTCACGTCCAGAGATCAACAGGTGGTCTGAGTTAATCCTTACTGCCCTCCGCGGGGCGTCCCAGATGCTTTTCACTGGTTTGGCGCGTAAAACCTAAACGTTTGTTTTTTTGCCAATTTCAATTCTCATGGCTGTTTCAGGTTCAGCCGTGACATCGACCTGGTTGACAAGGACGTGCCCTTTTACGCTGCGATGAACATGGCCAACATAGCGTCTATGTCTCTACTTGTCGTCGTGCTCTGCATTCCGTCCGCGTATTTTGTCTTCATCGTGGTAGTGACTTCAGTTCTCTTTCTGGGACTGATGGTAAGAATTTCCCCTGTGGTGCTCGGAGTCGAATAGACCTTTCTCTAAATTAACCAAGCACCAAGAAGAATGCTGGCAAAGTAGATACACGCGCAACACGCAGTCGCCTTCCGTGTAAAGGTTATATGTAAATAATCAAAATACCGGGTTGAGGAAAGCACGTGCAAAGCGCCACTTGTTTTACATTTTTGCCGTATATAACAGTTACCGCTGCTGTCGCTAACACATGCAGCGCGTGTTCCTACATTTCTGGCATTATCCTTGCTGCTTAAGTAATTCTGCAAAAGGTTTCTGTTGTGAAGGAAGAAGTAAACGTGCTGCGGCGCGGGCTGCACGCACTTGCACTGGGACTTGCATGGCGTCTGGTTCGATTATGTCAACTGGCGACGAGAGATAAACTGTAATATATTGACGCAGTGCCGCGACGAAGATATTGAGGAGAGGTACCTGACAAGATGCCGGCCGTCGGGAAGCTGGAAGCGTTTGATGCAAGTACAACTGAGTTTGCGGAATACCAGGAGCGTGTTCTCCTGTACTTCCTGGCCAACGATGTTGCCGAGGAAAAGAAATCTGCCGTATTTCTGACAAGCTGCGGGACAGCAACATACTCACTGTTACGAAGTCTGCTCGCGCCAACGAAACCAGGGGAGGCAACGCTCACCGAAATCTTCGCAGCTCTCAATGCCCATTTCAAGCCCAGGGTATCGGAAGTTGTTGCAAGCTTCAAATTCTTCTCAAGGCGACGGCACGAAGGCGAGGCTGTCAGTGACTATGTAGCGGCGCTAAACAAGTTGGTAGATGACTGCAACTTCGGCACCACGCGCGACCGCATGATGAGGGACCAGATAGTGTCCGGTATCAATGACACGGGAATGCAGACACGGTTATTGGAATCGTCAAGCCTAACCCTTGAGTCTGCCAAGCAACTGGTCATTGCAATGGAAGCCGCAAGGAAAGACGCCCACACCCTCTGTCCTCAGGCTGAGTCTAGCGAGCGCAGTGGAGCCCACCAACTTTGTGGAACCTCCCAAACGGAATGCGGCCAACGCAGTCGAGCGTGGCTGTGATCGGTGTGGAGATAAACATCAAACGTCCCGGTGTCGCCACCGGGCAAGCACCTGTTTCAAGTGTGGACGTCAGGGTCACATTGCAAGGGCCTGCAGAGCGGCACTGACTGGCCCAAAGAATCGGATGGACTCTCGTTCTGTGCATCAAATGGACGACCTCCAGGAAACACAACCCGATGAAGACGAGTGCGCCATGTGGTCGTTGCGAACAACGGGACCCGGGCCCATGCAGATTAAAGCCATCGTGAATGACGTGCCACTAGTCATGGAGCTGGACACCGGCGCCAGCGTTTCCATCATCGGTGAGCAAAAGTTCAATGCACTGTTTCCTGGAACGCCATTAGAACACTCCGAAGTGAGACTGAAGAGCTATTCGGGAGAGCTCTCATCGGTTCTGGGGAAGATTACTGCAGCAGCCAAGGTGGGAACACGTGAGTCGACACTGCCGTTGTTCGTGGTAAAGGGGACATGTCCGACACTGCTGGGAAGAGACTGGATGGAAGCATTCAACATTACTATTTCGAAGCCTGAGGGGGTGAATGCGGTCCGTTCCGTCACAAGCCTAGTCGAACAATTCAGCGAAGTTTTTTCAGAAACGCTTGGAACAATGCAGGGTGTGTCGGCAAAGATTATCCTAAAGGAAGGATCAAGACCGAAATTTTTTAAAGCACGACCAGTGCCATTCGCACTCCGAGACAGAGTAGTAGAGGAACTTCAGCGTATGCAGCGCGAAGGCATCATACGCCCCGTCAAGACGTCCCAGTGGGCTACACCCGTAGTTCCTGTTGTAAAGCAAGATGGCCGCGTACGCCTTTGTGGCGACTTCAAGATCACGATCAATCCAGCGACGGTCAGCGAAAGCTATCCGATTCCTAGGATTGAAGAGCTGTTCGCGAAACTGACCAACGGATTGAAGTTCACCAAGCTCGACTTAAAGGACGCGTATCAACAAGTCCAGCTGGATGCACAGTCACAAGAATTGGTCACGATCAACACTCTGAAAGGCCTGTTCACGTTTACAAGGCTTCCGTTTGGCGTGGTGTCCGCCCCTGCCTTGTTCCAGCGAGAAATGGACAATCTCCTGGGCGATCTGCCGCACGTTGCGGTCTATTTCGATGACATTCTTGTGACCGGCGTAAGTGACGAAGATCACTGGAAGAATGTGTGCCGGGTCCTTGGGCGCCTTCAGGAGGCAGGCCTTCGCTTGAAGCTAGCCAAGTGCGAGTTCATGAAGGATCGTGTGGAGTATTTAGGGCATATTATTACGCACAAAGGGTTGCATCCCAGCCCTAAGAATGTCGAGGCTGTCCTCTTGGCCCCGAGACCGCAGGACGTCAAAAGCCTCCAAAGCTACCTGGGCCTTATTAACTTTTATCGCAAGTTTATTCCCCGACTTTCTGCAGTACTGCACCCGCTGAATCGTCTGCTCGTTCCGGACGTACCATGGACCTGGACGTCACCTGAAGAGGAGGCTTTCTCCCAGAGTAAGTCCCTACTGGCATCAGCAGAAACGTTGGCTCACTTCGACCCAAAGAAGAGAACAGTGTTGGTCACGGACGCATCTCCGTACGGTCTCGGTGCGGTTCTTGCACAGAGGGAGGCGTCGGGAGAAGAGCGACCTATCGCATTTGCGTCGCGGAGCCTGGTTGCTGCCGAGCGGAACTATAGCCAGCTTGACAAGGAGGCGCTTGCTATGGTGTTTGGAGTGACTCGTTTCAAGCAGTATCTTTGGGGGCGTTCGTTTGAGGCGGCCACTGACCATAAACCACTACTGGGGCTGTTGGCAGCTGACAAGCCCATCCCTGAGTCATGTTCGCCACGTATCTTACGCTGGGCATTGTTCTTGTCGGGGTATGATTACACCTTAAAGTACAGGCCTGGCGGACAGATTCCTCACGCAGACGGACTGAGCCGGCTGCCCTTACCTACAAGCGAGTTTCAGGTCAAGTGCCCCCCAGAGGTGTTCATGCTCCAAGGATGCTACCCAAGAGTATTGTCAGCCCAAACGGTTGCAGTAGCTACGAGCAGAGATCCGTGCTTGTCACAACTGCGAGCAGCATTGTGGACTGGTCAAAGGCCGCCCTGTGGAGAGCCGTGGAAGCCATACGAAGCACGGTTTCAAGAAATGAGCGTTCAGAGTGATTGTATTTTACTTGGAAGCCGAGTGGTAGTCCCCACGTCTTTACAGGCGGATGTGCTCCAGTTGCTACATGAAAGTCATCCAGGAGTCTCGAAGATGAAAGCAGTGGCCCGGAGCCATGTATGGTGGCCAGATCTGGATAAGGACATCACGGCAGCAGTGGAGGCATGCCGTACCTGTCAAGAACATCAGCGAGCGCCAAGATCGGGACCAGTGAGGCCATGGCCATTTCCGGAAAGGCCGTGGTCTCGACTGCACGTAGACTTTGCTGGACCCCTGAGAAACACCTACCTGTTCATTGCCGTCGACGCTTATTCCAAATGGATCGAGGTATTTCCAGTAAGCACATGCTCGACGTCTGTGACAGTTGATTGCCTGCGGAAGATGTTTGCTATTCAGGGGCTGCCGGATGTAGTTGTATCAGACAATGGTCCGGCATTCGTGAGCGAAGAATTCAAGACATTCTTACGGAAGAATGGCATAAGACAAGTGCTGGTGCCCCCGTACCATCCCGCGTCCAATGGAGCGGCCGAGCGAGCAGTGCAGACGATTAAGCAGAAGTTGAAGAAGGCCGGATCAGGGGACCTTCATACGCAAATAGCCAGACTGCTGCTGTCATACAGGACGACGCCGCATGAAGTGACGGGCTGTAGCCCTGCTGAACTTTTGATGGGTCGGAAGCTCAAGACTGCGCTGGGCTTGCTGCGACCCGATCTTCGGACCACAGTGAATCTAAAACAGCTCCAGCAGGACGTGCGCAAAAATGGACCATACACGAGGGTCACGGATATTGAGCCCGGAACACCAGTCTTTGCTCGGAATTTCCGACCCGGCACTAGGTGGGTGCCGGCTACTGTAGAGTCTGACCAAGGATTTGCATCAACACTGAAACTGCCAGATGGCAGAGTGTGGACAAGGCACCACGATCACATCCGCGTAGCACCGAGACCCCACAGTTTTACTGGTAGCGCGGAACTCCCATCAACAGCTTGTCCATGCACACCAAGTGTCGACCAGCCCCCTGTAGGCACAAACGGTGCTGACACCACACCCTCGACGACGGAGAGCTCTCCGGATGTGGGCACAAATTCATCTGTGATTTCCGGGGACGATATGCACCAACCCACCCAGCCCAGTGCAACTACTGGCCTCGCAGTCAATCCGGACGCTGCTGACACCACAGCCTCGACTACGGTGATACATCAGCAGACCCCAGTTCGTCGAGGCACGCGAGCGCGGAAGCCCGTGGTGCGGTTTTCGCCCTAGCATTGGATGAACATTTTACCGTGCATTATTTCTTCATATTTCTTTTTGCTGTGTTCTAACGAACCTTTTGCCGTGCATGTTTTTTGCAATTTTTTTAGTATTATATATTTCACTACTCCTCGTGAGAGGGGAAGAAGTGTTGTGAAGGAAGAAGTAAACGTGCTGCGGCGCGGGCTGCACGCACTTGCACTGGGACTTGCATGGCGTCTGGTTCGATTATGTCAGTTTCTTATCTTTGAACGCGTTCGTGAACGTCCGTTCTTTTATCTGGATCTAATTATCCAGCTGTATCTCCCTCTTTGCTTTCTGTGTGTCTGAATATAAGGTCACGTGTTTTTCGTTTATACCGTTAAACCCCGAAAAATAACCCTGAGCCAAAAATTACACTCACGTTCATTCGTTCAAACGCGATGAAATGCGGTAACTTTACCGGAACATCGCGTGTGAAAGCAGTTAGAAAGGGAAATGGTACGGGGATGAAATGGCTGTAATATGCCGTGCACAAATCAAGGACGACGTCCTAGGAGAACGTCGTCTTGAACGACGTCTAGGAGCAACTTCAGGACGCCCTGAAGAACAACGTATAGAACGACGTCGAGGACGACGTCTTAGAGGACGACGTCAAGTATGACGTCTAGAACGACCTAGAGGATGACGTCTAAGACGACTTCGCGGACGACGTCAAGGACGGCGTCTCAGAGGACGTTGAGTACGACCCCTAGGATGACCTCAGAACAACGTCTAGCCGACCACGTTGAGAATGACGTCCTAGAGGACGACGTCATGAACGACCTCGAGAACGACCTCTAGAACGACGTCGAAGACGACGTCAAGGACGTCAGGTGACGTCAGCTTCAGCTACTGGCGCTTACAAGCTCACGCGACCTGCGCTTAGGGAACGAAGCTTAGGCAACCGGCGTCTCAGCCACGATCGCTTCAGCCGCGGACATTGCGTGACCTTGATTGCGTGACGTTGCACTTCAGCCAGAGGCGTTACGTGACCGTGATTACGTGACCTTGAGTGTGGTTGGGCCTAGAAAGCTACCGCTTGAAAAAGAACCTCCAAGCGTTATATTCCCTCTCCACCCCCCCCCCCCTCCTCCCTTTTCCCTGTTGCATTAGAACCGGTTCTGCGCACTTGACGCTAACTATTGCTGTTTCCGACGGGCGGATTGGAGTACGCGCAGATATTTAATCGAATACATCCTTCTCCCCGATAATGCAATGACCTCGGCGCGGACAGGTTTGGCGAAGTTTGAATGGCTGGATGACCAGCAAACTTGGTCTTTTCCGCATTGAATTGGGAGTGGTGGGAAGCGCCACCTATTTCCATGAAAGTCGCGGTTATCCCGGATTCGCGCCGGTGGGCGAAAGGCGCGCCGCGGGCCGTTCGGTCGATGCCAGTGTTCGCTCAATATGTGTTGTAGCTTGTTCCCTAAACATTTTTAGAGCAAAAAAAATGTTTTTTTTCTGGCGCGGCGAGACAACAAAACTGCCAGGGGAGAAATTGGCCTAGTAGGCGCGCCGTCTAATGTAAATGAGCGGAGTAGGATGTATTACCCCTAGTAAAGTATTCGTTTGATCAGCGCTCAAACAGGGAAAGTGCACGCGTGCCCGTACATTCCAGGCTTTAACTACATTGGCAAGAAATGTTGTCCCCCGGTATAAATAGTAGGATAGGATGATCTGCGTATTGCATGCTTTTTTACGCTTTTACTTTCAGTCAAAAAGAGGCCGTGTGATGGGGCGAAAGAAGACGTGTAGCCTTCTGACGAGGTCCCAATCCCTGGTTACTTAAAGGGAACGTAGCGTTACAATCCGTTAGCTTCAGTGCCGACCAGAGTCGACGCTACAGCGCCAAAAACGCATCCTGGCGGCGCTTGTAGACTTCGTGGGTACGTACCTCCGGCAAAGCCAATCACGCAGAAAGAAAAACGCAGGGTCGCGGCACGTTCACTGCGTTTGATTGGCGTAGCCGCTGATTGCAAACGCACGAAGGTGACGAGCTCCATGGCGATGAACTAATCGCGCTCCTTGAGTGGTTCCATCTGAGGAGGGTCGAGTTTAGAATGAGACGGAGTATAGCAAGATAATCGCTATCGCACCATCATTGCATGAAACAAAATATGTCAGCCACACGATTTTTTCTTTTTCTTTTCAGGTGGTTTCGCTGCCATCTTTTCGTCAAGTGCGCAGGTTGCAGTCTGCAGAGCCGATCCCCTGTCCTGTCTCACTTCGGCGAGACCATTTCAGGGGCCCTTTCGATTCGAGCCTTCGGTGCCACGGAACATTTTGTTAAAACCCTCGAGTATCTCCAAGACAACAGCATCAACTGTCACATTCACGCAGCGTCTCTTGACGGGTACGGCACTTCTGTTGTCATTGAGATTAGTTTTCTTTTTAGTTGTATACCTACCGTGCGTTTGTTTACCCCCAAACGCCTCCACGTGTTTCTGTATCCTCCCGAGCTCAACCAGTTACGGCGCGTGCTCGGCAACCTCGTCATCGCGCGTTCCCTGGGCGATCTCTATGTTGCCTTACAATTGGCGTGCTTTCCCTCGCGTTCCAATGCTCCGAAGACGCATTTTAGAACACTTGCTGGCCGTATATGGCTCCGTTCGCACGACAATTATAACACTTTTGGACACGATCATCGCCGCATTGTTTGAACACCGAGGTACAGAGATTATATTGCGTAGAGGAGCACACGAGGGCACTGTGCGTTTGCTTTAGAATCGCGTAATTCACTACGCAATCTCGCGTCGCCGCCATGCGATAATCCAAGGCGAAAGGTTTGGTCTCCCGCGCACGCTCAGTGTGGGACACGGAACGCTAACGCAAACATAAAGTGTTCGTGTGTGCTCGAATACACAATACTATATCTCACTAATTACTGCGTAAACCGAACACTACATATAGTAATTAACAATCTAAGGAACGCAGAACGTTTCTTAGATTGTCAATTGATTAGCACCGTTTCCCGGAGATTAGCACCATTCCCCAAAGATGGTGCTAATCACTTCCTTCCTCGGGGGACGGGAAGTGATTTGCACCCTTCCATCCCCCAAGTGTCTTATTATCGCTCGGCAGCCAATGAGATTGCTGTATTTGAAGTTAAAAACGGCTAAGAACGTATCGCGATGTAAGCGTGACCATAAGCCACGCCCGCTTTTGTTTTGCCAAGCTCTAGGGCACTATAGACAACAGGCTGATTAGTAGGCGACAATGGCTGCTATGCAACTTGGGATTACTAGGACATCAATTTGCGCTCTATTCATACTTAAGTACACTATCTCTTACATATCGAGGGTTCCGTGCAGCTTTGTGACAGGAAGGAGCACGAGCATGAACGCAGTTTTAGAATGAACTGACCTTGCGCTATTTTTTTTCCGTCCTAATGTATGCACGTCGCAGAGCTAAGCTGGCGCTCTTTTGCTTTTCATAGAACTGCATGCAACAATGTACAATGGAGTATAGGTGAGTCGGTACCAAGAAGGAGTGCAGTCCTCGGCATGGTATCATCATAGGGAACGTCCGTAGCTTTTTGTCGGCAGAACATTATGAAATACCCAGTCTAACTAAGCCAGTTAATTATGATCTGCACCTATTCGGAACGCGAACACTAGCACCCATATTCACTGTTAGTATATAGTAACTCCTGTAAGCGTCACTGATTCAAGCAATCAGTTGCCGAATTATAATCCCCTGGCGATCGTATGACTAAAAACAACAATGTGAACATTATAGTCTGTGACTTGGTCGGGGATTAAGCAGCCCTGAGTGACACTGGGTTGGTGAGTAAGTTACGCCTTTTCCTCGAAAAGCATGATTTGTTGATCACAAAGCAGCCCCGTTTTCTGAACTTTGAATCTGTTTTTTCGTTACATAATTGTTGCAATTATCTGACGCCGTATTATACATTTTCTCACTGTCTATCTCTTTTCGGCGGCAGGTGCCGCATGGTTCTCGTGCAACTCCTGACCTCGCTGTTGTCTCTTGGGGCAGCGCTGGTGACCGTCCTCGTCAGGCATTCCTTGGACCCCGGAATGGTCGGAATGGTCCTCTCTTACACGCTGCAGGTTCGTCTGCACAGCACTCGCCTTTGAATCACTGCTCTTTTAGGTATCTGTTCTTTTGTTATATTAATTGCTTTCGCATTTTTACTTTTTTCATCCTTCGTGCTTTGTGAATTTATTTAAATGAATGTGCGCGCACATTTATTCACTTAAACTAAAAAGTCTAGTGTTTTTCGGTTTGTGATCTTGTTAGCATTACCTCTTTCTAAGCAGCAATGTTGTTCTAGACATAGATATACGTGACTAAAACTTTTGTGTTATAGCATCTCTCAAAAATCGAACAATAAAGCACGGTGAGTCCACGCGGTAGCATTAATAATGACTGGTTATTAGGTATTGCAGTTGGCATTTAAATACAAGGAGAAAAATTGGCTCAAAAAGTCGTTTTTTCGCGAGTTTCTTTTCACACTTTGGTCGGACACTAGAAAGTCACATACCACCTGCTCGGTATATCAACCTACAGCGTTCGCCTGCTAGCTTTGATAACAGGCGGGCGCATGACAACTCGTCTCTTCCAGTCTAACACGCTGCTGTGCCTGCCACACTGGAGCCATCTATTATGTAGAACTCGAGCATTCCCGATCTGCGTAAAAATTGACTCAAAGTTTGGCAGTACTCGTGAAATCAAATCTACACACTCTTTTGTTTTTATCAATGGTCCGTTCATTTAATGTCAGAATTATTTTAAGCACACGATGAAAGAATAATGCTTAAAATATACGCAGATAGAAAGTGTTCCAGAGCTACCCCATAAATGGCGCCAGTGTTTTGTCTAATAACAAACAGTCCCAAGTAGTGACAACGCCGTCAATCGCGCTCAGACGCGAAATGTGTAAACCAGCCTGTTACTACAAAACATAGTCCGGCGTCGTACCGTACTTTCTTTGACCTGTACCTGAACACACGGGCACATGTCCATGCCTACCTAGTTAAAATACCCAATGGCTCCAATTGGCTTCTCCAATTGGTACCATTTGGCGTAACCATCTGTGTTTTCGGACTCCCAATTAGAAAAATACCAATTGGTATTTGTCCAATAGGAAAAATACCCATTGGCGCTTTACCACTTGCAACCATAACCAATCGGCACTATTCCAATTGGAACCATAACCATCTGTGTTTTCGGACTCCTATTTGGAGAAATACCCATTGGAACCATAACCCATTGGTATTATTCCGATTGGAAGCGTAACCATCTGTTTTCGGACTCCCAGTTAGAGAAATACCAATTAGTATTTTATGCATTGCAAGGGTAACGAGTTGTGTTTTCGGACTTCCAATCTCGAAGCGCCAAAATGCCACTTCCTTGTTTCTTTAGCTACCATTCATTGGCACAATCATGAAGCAAGAACAAGCAATTAGCTTAACTGAACATTCATTATATGCACAGCATGCACAACAGTGAAGAGTATATGTCAAATGAATACTTTATTTTGATTATCAGAATACCTAAATATTGCATATTGAACGTTGAGACAAATGCTTCGCGGAACTTGGATGCAGTTGACGACAGGATCGCCATCTCATTCATGCTCAGCTCTGCCTCCTGCATGTCGAACACATGTACCACTTAAGTTGCATATCTAAGAAGCATTGTGGAAATATGTAGCAATGTCTGAGACCTACAACACATGGGTAAACACGTGGCTCACATTAGGTCAAAGTTGTATGATGCTAGACGCATCATTAAAGGTGCAGTGCAACAAGCCTTGTACTTTCAGTAAATACCACTTAGGATTATTCATTGATATTCACAACCTACAAAACACACATTAGGTTTTCTATTCCATACATGACAGTCGCAGAAAAAAGAAATAAAACTAACAATGTTTACCTCCTAAACTCGCAGACAAAGCAAGTGACCAGGTGGTCCTAAACTGATTACATGCCACCAATGTTAATCATATCCACGCACTGTGGTTTTCAAACCACAGGGCACACAATGAATTCTACACATTGCTAAGGTTCGGCTACTCCTGTCGTCACAGCAACCGAGCGCGAGCCACTACATGATTGCATGTCGAGGTATTGTCTTGAGCTCAAATATAATGCTCACGCTGTGCTTATGTCCACTGTATGAGCCACACTTAAATATTGTCATTGTGGGTATCACAAAGCTTCATGACAAAATCCTGAAGATTGATATTGTTGACAATGATGACAACACTATCCCCACAACTTTGTAATCAAGTTTTGCAAAGGAGAGAATGAAAAGTGATATTTGCTTTTATTCTTTAAATTATGCGGCGAAAAAGAAGATGCCTGGTCAGTGGCATTGCGTGCAAGTATTTCGGGTCCCACTGGTGCCAGTAAACTTGTGTAGAGTGAAAAACATTCTGCATAATATTGTTACATGGCCCCTTTAATTACAGCGTCCCCCCCCCCCACCCCAAATGTAGCGTCAGCGGTCCGAAACCAGACGCCAAAGTTTCGGAATTAACTTAACTCATTTAAAAGTACTTAGTTTCAAAACATATTACGAGATACAATTGAAAACGAGCGTGTTGGTTAATGGATGCAAACTTGAAAGTATAAAACAGCGAGGACGAGGACGGGAACAGGACATCTTTCATTTAGCAACAACATAGAATGGAACAACGGAAAACCACCCCCAAAGGTCTCAACGTTCTCAAAGAGGGAAAGGAGATGATAGTTATGAAGGTAAGGGAATACACTAAATATAAAAGTTTTGAAAAGCGCTGGCGGCACGACGAGGTATCACTAAGTTATTTATATCTGATTACTTAGAATTCGACCTTTGTCATTGTCAGTGATGATGAAGGTGCAGAATTATTGTTGTTTACAGTCCCAAAAGGGAAATGTACCATGAGTATAAAAGTTTAAAAAGCTGTAGCGTCACGACGAAGTGTCAGTAATCTAGTCATCTCTGGTGTTAGGAATTCGACCTCTGTCTTTGTCAATGATAATGAAGGTGCAGAAATGTTGTTGTTTACAGTCCCCATGGCAAATGATTCGATGATTTCTCTCCCAAACCTGTTGTTGTGCCCACCCAGTATTCTTGTATCAGAGAAATGAGGAGTACAGTCATCGCACGTGCGGCTGTGAACAACAATTGGGTGATACGACTCAGTTGAAGCCTTTGAAGCTTCCAGGTTGTGTTCTCTGAGTCGATGGTTGACGCATCTCCCAGTCTGTCCAATGTACTGACTGCCACAGCTTAGTGGAATTGAATAGACCTTTCTTTCTTCGCATTCTACGAACTTTTTAGCATGCTTTACATTGCACCCTGTGGGACTGTCGCTCCCATTAACCTTTTTACACATCTGTTTGAGGCGCATACGACAGGAAAAAACAACACTTGTGTCGAACTTGGACGCGATAGATCTTAAACGGTGCGCTGAATTGTGCATGTAGGGAATCACAGCGAAACGACCTTTCTTTCTGGAAACAGCTTGCGGAAGTTGTGGATTGATGATGAACCTCTCAAGGGTGGAACGAAGTAGGTCTGCAGGAAAGCCTGCTTTTTCTAACCTCTGCTGCTGCAACTTGAGGCTACTTTCGGAGAAATGCGTGCACGACTTTGAGAAAGAAGACTTGAAAAGTGACCTTACTATGCCAAACTTAACTGACTTGGAGTGAGCACTGGTGAAGGGGAGGACGGGCTTCTCCGACCTCTGCTGGAAGGCCCAACAAACACCTGAGGGATGAGGATGTAAAGGTAAATCCAGAAATTGTAGTCCTTCCACTGAAGGATTTTCCCGGGTAAAAGTTAGTCCCGCCGCACAGTCTTTGAAAACTTCAAAGATGCTGTCAGCGGACACAGCGTCTGGATAAATGACCAAGTAATCATCAACATACCTAAAAACTAGGCAACCCTGGAAGGACTTTTTCAACTGATCGTTGATAGCCCTGTCAACAAAAAGGAGAATTATTTCACTAAGGACAGGTGCAAGGCAAGATCCTATACAAACTCCCTTCTTTTGTCTGTAAATATTTCCTTCGTATTCTACTAAAGTGGACTGCAAGTAATTATGTATCAGGTCGATGAAGCCCTCAACGAAAACACCGGAGGAATTTTGAAAGTCGCAAATTCCGTCTTCATGGATTGCATTAGTCACAGAATCTAAGATGAGTTTTGGATCTAGGCTGTAATACATATCCTCAATGTCGAAAGACATAACCGAGTGCGGAATGGAAGAAAAATGAAGCGAATTGAAGCGGGAGATTAATTCAAGGGAGTTTTGGACTCTGAAAGGCTGAGGGAGGATGATATTAGACAAATGTTTTTGTAGATAACGACCCAGAGGCTTTGCTAACACCCAATTTCTGAAATTATGCTCCTGAGGGGAACTCCACACTTGTGAGTCTTTGCAGTAAAGAACACAGACAAATACTGTTTAGCAGGACTACCAATGACGTTCTTAAGAGAGGTCAGGCTCAAGGAGGAACAAAGATCCTTTGCACCTTGAGCGCAGTCTACCCGAAAGAGATGACTAGATTACTGACACTTCGTCGTGACGCTACAGCTTTTTAAACTTTTATACTCATGGTACATTTCCCTTTTGGGACTGTAAACAACAATAATTCTGCACCTTCATCATCACTGACAATGACAAAGGTCGAATTCTAAGTAATCAGATATAAATAAATTAGTGATGCCTCGTCGTGACGCCAGCGCTTTTCAAAACTTTTATATTTAGTGTATTCCCTTACCTTCATAACTATTATCTCCTTTCCCTCTTTGAGAATGTTGAGACCTTTGGGGGTGGTTTTCCGTTGTTCCATTCTATGTTGTTGCTAAATGAAAGATGTCCTGTTCCCGTCCTCGTCCTCGCTGTTTTATACTTTCAAGTTTGCATCATATTACGAGAATAGGGCCTGTTTTTGGTAGCTGGTACCATTAAGCTACATGCATTCGAGAGCTGTCGGCCGCCATTTCCTCACTTAAAAGTGATACCCGTACTTCATCTTCCCAAAAAATTGACACCTGTACTCCATTTTCCGACTGAAAACTGACACCTGTATTTCGTTGACAATGCACTCAAGATTAGTAACCAGAAACGGCGCACACCACAGTTACAACTTTTAAAAGCATGAAACTTAATGTGTTCACTGTAATAATACCAAAAGTAAGTTATATGACAAGCTCATAATCTCTAAAGTAAATTATGACAAACTAATAATTTTAAAAGTAAATTATGACAATTATGATAAATTGTGGGAAGTCAGTGCTTTCAAAAAATTATAGTTCATTTTAGATGCTTGGAACACGCTTTTTTTTCGCACTGACACCCCATTACGCTGGGTAACAAAGACTTTCGAGCTGACAGCTCGAATTATTCTCTTTTGTAAAGCTTCCCTCATTCAGGCTCCCACCCTGCACTTACCATATAGGTATGAGTGTCACAGGACATTTATTAATCAGAAATCGCCTATTTGCAATGCAGCAAGAGCCCAGAAAAGAAACAAAGAAGTTTCCTACCTTGCACCCATAAACCGTTTGTTATCCGTCCTTCGCGCTCCAACGAGGGGGCAGGCCAAATTAAGTATTTATAACCGCACTGCTCAGCACTCGCAGCAATAAAACATAATTTGTTGAATTTCTGCTGTAACCATGCCACAGATACGCGTGCCAGCGATGTGATTAGGCATTAGAGCCATGTGTGCGCGCCTTGATCCCGGCGGCCATCTTTGTCCTGTGTGCACAGATGCTTCCGATGATTCCCGCCAATTTTAGCGGAAAAAAATATACGCAATATTCAAGAAATCCATTACAAAACAATACCGAACGAACAAAAAAAAACTTCTAGCGTTTTCAATTTTTATGCACAAGTTGTCCGCATTTTCAGATTAAAAAAAGATTGGGCAAGTGATCCGATCCGGTCCGATCTTATCCGATAGCGATACCCCATAACGATGCGGTGCATGCGCAAAGATGGTGACGGAGTATCGGGTATCGTTATCAGAGGCATCGAAACAAGCTACTAAAACCCCTAATAGAGAGTTTCAGTAGATTGTTTCAATGCCTCCGATACCCCCCCCTCCCTAAAAATAAATCAATTTTTGAAAAATGCTATCTTTAGATCCACCAACATCTAGGGTGTATACGTAGAAAGTTTCATTTGTTTTCACTGCATAGTTATTTTGTTATAAATTATTTTGGGTCCACCGATGCTAAAGAAAAGGTAGAGGTTCAAGCACTTTGAACGCATTTTGTCTCCGGTCCACTTCTTGCCATAAATTTCACTTTAGGAAAACTATTGTTTGGCAATGGCACAAAAAGAAAGGCTCAGTCATTGTTTTTGCTAACTGGAATTAAATGGGCAATGCAACTCTGACATTTCTTTTTTTACTTTGCCAATGTCATTTATAAATGAGTGTTAAGATTTTGTCGACATAAAATTTAAAAAATGTATTTGATTTGTATGATGTTAGTATAAAATAAATGACTTCAGCAAAATTTGGTTTGCACAGTTGCACTGCATGCACTGCACTCTGCCTCGCAGCTGCCAGTATATACAGTAAATTTCATTCACAGGTTCAAAAGTTGACCCTTTTGGGTAGTGCCCTCCCTTAATTTTAATGTCCAATGATTGGTTTAAATCATTATTTTTTATTTCAATTTATTTTAATTTATTTCAATTGATATTGGAATTATTAAAGACTCAATGAAATGGCCAAATGGTGCATCACATACCATTTTGGCATTACCATTCCAATTGGGATCTCAAAACAGATGCCTAATGGAAACATTCCATTTGGGATAACCGAATGAAAAAATGCAAGCCAATTGGAATCACTGGGTAGTAACATGATACCAATTGGAAACAACCATCCCAACTGGAATGACCAGTTGAAAAAAATGCATCCCAATCGGAATGGCCAGTTGGTGGATTAGGTTCCGATTGGGAACCTCAATTCCAATTGGAACCACCAATTGGTAATGCCAGAACCAATTGGATTCTGTGATTCCAATTGGGATCTCTTGATTCCAACTGGTACCAATTGATTTTCCAATTGGAACCAATGGGTATTTTTAACTGGGATACACGCTGCCTGTCGCTCCTCAGATGGCGGACGAAGTTTCGTTGGTGGGCTTGATGTCCGTCATGCTGACTGCCAGCCTGGTTGCTGTGGAAAGGGTCATGGAGTACTTCAACTTACCGCAAGAGGTTGGTCTTGATTTACTTTTTCACTCTTGCGCTAGATAACTGTAGAACTAAAACGTCATGGTAGGTAAGGTGTAAGGGGATATTTGGGAGCAAGCTAGCCTTCTTCGGGTCCGTAAAAGGGTGTATACTTGGGCTAGTTGGTAATTTATTGCATGGGATAAAAGCGATAAAAACCATTCAGAAGTAGAAGATCAAAGAACACCGCAGAACGCACTAAAATACATACGATCTCCTCAGTTGCGTTGTTATCACACACAATAACCAATTATCTACGCCACTCTTTGTCGCTGTCTAAGTCTTGTGTCTCGTTAAGGCTCTCCGGTGTTTGTAATTTTTCTGCTTGTCCATCGTTTTGATCGTTTTTACCCACGAAATACTTTAGGTAGCTTTCGGCTTTGTAAGGGGATTGATTACTCGTCGCTCATCTATCGGTTTGTTTGCGTACGCAGGCGCCCTGGAGGAATGCGAAAGTCCAGCCTGCCGCCGGTTGGCCAACTCTAGGCGAGGTGACCTTCTCGGATTACAGCGCCGCCTACCGGAACGGTGATAAGCCTGTTCTGCGGCACATCAACTTTAAGTCACGCGGGGGTCAAAAGGTGCGGTGGTGTCTGGCGATACTGCTATGATATTCAGTGCTAGGTTTATAGTTTCTACAAAAAAGTCAATGATTATGCTTCAGGGTTTGACGAAGAAAATATATGCTTGAAAATGTTATATTTTATAAGGTAACATTTGCTGGAAATAGCAATCTGTGTTTAAATTTGGTCAGTTAATTTGATTTTGACAATTTGGATCACCAGACGCTTTGTTTGGAACTGTGAAATGGAAATAGCAGACGCAATATCTCCAAACCCTCGTGTCATTTCAAATAACAAATGTCATGACTAAAAGTAGTATTGACATCCTAAAAGAACGAGGGTTTGAGAAAATTGTAGGCAAACAAATTTAGCCGTCGCTTATTTTATCTTTAATTTTTTCATCCGCTATTGTGCCCTTAAAAGTAAAACAATTATCGCTGTGCGGAACAGACAGTATCCGCTGCATCGTGCTCTCAGCTCCATGCATTTGTTTTTCGTGGCTTTAATGCGGATTACGATATGGACGTAAAATAAACGCAATATTGGGAGAGGTTGAGTGATTGACTAAATCCTTGATTTCTTGTCTTACACATGTCAGGTTGGTGTTGTGGGGAGGACCGGTGCTGGGAAGTCCACGTGCGCGCTGGCCCTGTTCAGAGTCGTCGAACCCAAGACCGGGTCCATTGTTGTGGACGACGTGGATGTCACTGAGATTGGCTTGCACGATCTTCGCTTGAAAATGACCATCATTCCTCAGGTTCGCTATTGCACGCGGTACCTTTAGGGTCACTAATGTAGCCGCGCTTAGCAGCGACGACACGTAAGCCGTTTTAGTGCTTATATCAGTAACTTTATTTGGAATTACGAGGAAAGCTTGGCCGTCCACCAGAAATGGGAAAACGGTCCTCCGCGGTGCAAAACGATAGCTTCTTCGTACCATACCGCAAGATCGTCACAGGCGCCCGCCCTGCTCTAGGCACCAAAATGGGGGCGCTCTCGTTGAGATTGGGGAATGAGGGTTTTTTTTCTGCTTGTTTTCCTTGATAATACCTTGATAATGCAGGTTTTTTTTCTGCTTGTTTTTGACCGATTGAAATAACTTGTTGCAAGCTGGCAGGTGGATCACAGGAGGTACAATATGTTTACTTTTCACTAGGTTGATCGCTGCCTTGGAGGTTATAACGTTTTATAAAATACTTGACGTTTGGTCTAACTAACGAATTTCTTTATACGACTTATCGTGAGTTTTATTTTTTAAAGCATCTGCCACTGTGAAGAACATAATGAGTAAAGTCTGATATATCGTCCTCCTTTTTACTCAGATGTTACTTAACAGTGTCGTCAAGGTTATTCAATCCTTGCGCTTTATATAACTGACAAGCTCTTTGCATAAAACATTTACAGGTTGTTGATGATGCTGTTTTCTTTCACTGAAAAATCTAACGTGCAATCTCCACCAAAATGCAGTGCTGGGGGTTTGTACTAGGTACCAAAGTTTGAGGTCTTGTCGTTATATTGTACAATAGATATAAGCCGTTTTCAGAAAATTTGAATAAGAAAAGGGATTCCGTTTTCGGTCTTCGACGCTTCTTCTGCGTGCATTTGTGGGTCGGCCGCCACAAACAAAAAACTGTTTCCTATTGTGAATGGCGTTTTCATTACCCGACACGTTTTTGGAAAAAGAAATCTCGATAAGGTGGTGATCAAAATTCAATTCATTATTCATTCATTCATTCATTCCATATTTCATTCATTCATTCATTTTTTTTTCTTTTTTTCTTTTTTTTTTTAGAGCCCTCGGGGCCTAGAATAGTAAAAGAGGGGAGGCACAGAAAAAAAGAAAAAAGATACGTGATAAATGCACCATTATTACAAATTATGCCCTGAAGGCATGAACGTTCAATGTTTACATTAGTGATTATGTTTTTGTAAGCAATTATTGACTAATCTACTGGCGATATTGAAACTAGCATGTTCATCGAAAAAGCAGGATCCCGTGCTGTTTGCTGGAACGTTACGCTGGAACCTGGATCCTTTCAACGAACACCCCGACGAGGCTCTTTGGAAATCCCTGGAACAGGCGCATCTCAAGGACTACGTCGCCAGTCAAGAATCGGGTCTTGACTGCGACATTGCAGAGGGAGGCGACAACTTAAGGTGAAGGCGCTGATTCCTTAAACGTGCTGCGCTCTAAAAGAATTCATATAGTGAATGGGATAAAAAATATCGATTTTCGGAAACTACTTTACATGCAGAGCTTGTTAAAGCATCCTAAAACTCACGTGTTTGAAGAGTGCGTAACTACACATGACTTTTAAGAATCACATAAGTGAGAATTGACAAGACTGTTAGGAGTATTATTTAACTTATAATTTACAAAAGACTATTTTAATGATGACGCGTTTAAATGATTAGAAGAGAGAGGGTCATGCCTCCCAAGTGGAAAAAAGTATCTGAAGGTTTCCAATAAAATATATAAGAACTTGCGCTTAACTTATTTGGTGATTGTAACTTCCAACGTGTTTATTGATAAAATACTAATGATAAGAATCAAATTTAAAAAAATACATATTTTTCGAATAGCGTAGAGAGTTGCTCAGAGAAAATGGTCGTGTGTGCCGTTTTATAAGGATGCCTGGTGAATGGCAGTAATTATTTTGCTGTTTTCCTCGAAAACTTTCCGTTTATTTTTTTATTTTCTGAATTATAGACACTGAAACAAATAGTTTCGATTTTAATCTCAATGAATGAGAATGTACCTTTTCAAAAAATGTGCGCCCTCCAGTGGCTGTTACATCAATTATCCGAGGCCGCCATATTTTGAGTGTGCGCAGCGAGCATGCATTGGACACGAGAGCCGCGTCACTGCTCGGCGTGAACTCAGATTCCGTGACACGCGTCGCGCAGGAATCTATGCGCAAAATATGGCGGCCGCTGGTGTCACTCGATGGGCTTTTGAAATGGCCCTATCGTGATGTCAGCCGGACGGCCTAGCATTAATTTGATCTCTGTTTTACCTCTACCGTAACTCGCAGTGCTGGACAAAGACAACTCGTGTGCCTGGCACGAGCTTTGCTGAGGCAGAGCAAAGTCCTGGTACTGGACGAAGCAACATCATCGGTGGACTTGGAAACCGAGCGTCTAGTGAAAGAAACTACGCGCGCCGAGTTCCAATCCACAACCGTCATTACAATCGCGCACAAGCTCCACACCGTCATGGATTGTGATCAGTAAGTTCTTGCCCCCTCGGTCGTGTACAGAACACTCCAGCAGCGGTCACACTACCTATACATCATGCAAAGGACGGTCGGCTAATACGGTCCGAAGCGTGCTTTTTATATGAGGGTCTTGTCACAGTTGTCATACAAAGACTGTCTTTATTTATACATGCTTCAAGCAAACATATGAATAAAGCCTTTGAACATCCCAGAGGCCAGGTGGCGCAAGCTACCGCCCATTGCGAAGTGTATAGCCATTAAGGTCGAACAACCATTCTTTTTCGCCGGTAATTGTGCAAACATATCTTTAGCGTACACCGTGTCTGTTGTATTATGTACGAGCTATTTGACTCTGGCTTCGAGCCTCTTCTACACCCAAACCTAAACTAGTTGAATTAGGCAGACAAAGGTAACCTAAACGCTCCCCATTTTGGGTAACTGAGCCGTCTGGTATACATTACTTTAGAAAGTTCATTACCCAAGTTCATTATGCGATAATTTCAAAAACTCATTAACTTAGCCAGCAATTTTTTTTCTTTTTTTGGGGGGGGAGTGGTGGGGTGCTTTATTTCTACAAGTTCTCCTCCCCTTCCCTAACATCGCCACCTGTACAGCTGAACCACGTATATGTATCATAATGCTCGTCACATCGTTAATAAAGTTTCAAGCCAATTTGTATGACGAAATTCTGGTTGGTCACGCAATTCACCCATTTCAAAATAGTTACGATTTGTCTTACTCTGAAGCCTAAAGTAAATAGAGATGTGACCAAATGCGATGGAACCTATTAGTCTTATTGTAATGCTAGGTGAACACGAATCTATTTATTACGGGATCAAATAATTTGGCGGGTCGTACTTCAAAAAACAGTTATTGTTTCCTTTTCTTCGCAGAATTTTGGTGCTGTCTGCAGGAGAAATCGTCGAGCAAGGTTCTCCCGCAGATCTTCTGAAAATCAAAGATGGACTGTTCTTCAAAATGGCGCGAGATGCGGGTCTCACGTGACACAAACAGCATGGGCTCTCCGCTGAAGATGTCCCCTCACGAAACACCGTTGGCCGCGTACTGTGGCGTAGGTGCTGCAACAGGGCCGACGCAGGGTTGGCTTCAGACGCCATGACTTGCCATCTATCTAGCCATACTCAGAGACAGCTTAACACGCGCAGGGCGTGGCCTATTCTGTTCACACTTTTTGCCTCGTAATTTGTTTTCCGGCGGGCCGCTTTTGTATTGGCTGCAGAGTCACAATAAGGTGGTCAGGATTCACCATGACATGCTTTTTTAATATCTCAGTGGCTGTAGTAATTTCGTTTGTTTCTTTCTTAATTTGGGCACAATGTCTCCGGAGAACAAGGCAAAAGGCAGACACATTCTGCCTGACGAGGCCAAGTTCCTCTAACACACTGCATCAGCTACCAGTGGGAAACAAGAACAAAAGTTATGCATATAAAAGAACATTGGCAGAAACCAACAGCACGTTATAAATATAACGTTCAGAAAAAGAAAACTACAGGTTATATTTATACAGTGGCAAGCACAACAAGTCACTGACAATGTTAAACGCAAAGCTATGTGGAAATAAACTTGCAATTATTATATCGGACACGTTAGAAGAAATATGTTTCCATTATTTCTGAAGCTATAATGAGAAACACTATTCTGTTTCTTTTCCATAACTTCTGGATGACTGTTTGAGAAAGGAGGTATTAAATATACTAATTTCCAATTCTAGTAGGTTTTCCCTAACTGTGATATTTTAAAGGATTCAAGTCTAAAATTCTATTCAATATTACTCTGAAGGAAAAACTAAAAGGGTTCATTTGGTCCCTGGCCTATTCGTCTGGGGCAAACCGCGCCCGTGCAGTGCAGTACACACTTTCCACTTTAGTACACGGAAGGCTGGCGGGAGAGAATGAAGCTTCCCTCTCCCCTCTAACCTTCCCTGTACCACGAACTGCACTGCACCGGTGCATTGCGGGCCCAGACGAATTGGCCATAATTACATCATTTCGTATATAAATTGAAAGTTTAGATGAAATAATTGGCTAATGTAAAGTAAATTGTGATTGTCCAAATACGAAGAATTGTGCTCTACGCGATTAAGAGTTTTGATGCCGCGTACTTGCAGTTATTTCTTCTTTTTTTTTGCATGATAAAAAGCCTTTTTATATTTGTTTCAGTTGTAGAATTCCAACAAAATAAAAATTTATGAAGATGAGAATGCACCAATTAGTAATATATTTGAAGCACTAGCCAGCTTGAAATCAACGACCGAACTTTGTGCAAGATGCCAATAGATCGAGAGATGTTCGCATGAATCTTATTTATAGGGGGGGGGGGGGTGGAGGGGGGCCCGTGATAAGTTTTCTTCAGAAATAACACCTACATATTTATAGACGGGGACCCGCTCAGTTATGGAATTTCGAAATTTCAGGAAAATATCGCAGTCATCGAGTTCGTTTT